>VXBT01005394.1:637497-676167 GCA_013400235.1 Oriolus oriolus | reverse complement strand
AACAAAAGGGGAAAAAATTAAAATCTAAAAAAAAAAAAAAAAAAGGAAAGCACTGCAAAAAATGTTTGTAGATTTAGGGAATAAGAGGAAGCAGCCAGTCTGCAGATGAATGTCCTGTCACTACTGATACACTCCTACAGCCCGGGGGTTACTTTGGTGGTATTCCATACAAGGGGATCAAACTTTATTTTCCTCTGTAAGTATAATTTTGTGTAGCTCAGAATGGAGACGAGCTGCATGGATGTAATAACTAAGGGCAGGAAAGCTTGCAGAGGTTCAGGGTAGAGGCTGTCACACATGCAGTGAAGTACTTTTGCACTGAGCACGGTGAGTATTCGGTGCTTTACCCTGGCTCTAGGGCTGTCAGTGGCATTCTGTGGGAAGCCAAGTGGTCTTGGCTTACAGCAGCAGAAAGTCTGCTGAGCTGCTGGCCCAGTGTGGCCATTAACAGTTATCTGACCTTCTGACGGCCCCCATCAGTCAGGCTGGCTGGACTCAGGCCTGGTAAAAAGCAGATGTTGCACCTGTGCTAAATAGTTCATTCCTCAGTTCAGCTAATTTCTACATAAACATTTAATTTTAATATGTATGTAAGCTCTTTGCTGGCGAGAGAAGCATTCGATGATGTGTTTAAATGAAATGCTGTTGCTTTTGGTTTGGACTGGGAAGGTGCTTGAAATTAAGTCCATTTTGAGAGCGTTGCTAACTTGATGCCCTAATTCATCTCTTTTTCTTTTTTTTTTTTTTTTTTTTTTTTTTTTTTTTTTTTTTTTTTTTTAATTTTAATAAGTCAAGTTCTATGATTTAAAAAAAAACCACAGAGAGGTTAATGTTGTGATATTCTTCTAGATGGGCAGCAGATCTGGGAAATGGAAGCAACGGTGGACAAAGATAAGAGCCAGCCTGTGAGTATGCAAAGCGCTGGGTGTCCTCTCCTGCAGCTTCTGGGGAGCACATTGTGTTCAAGGGGGAGCTGCCAGAGAGCGTCTCAGAGGCAGAAAGAGCAGCAGAGCCGTGATGAACCAATGCCAAATGCTGCAGCAGTGCATGTGCTGCAGAGAGAATCCATTCATGCAGCAGCAGCCCCCAGCGAACGGAGCTGCTGCTGGATCTGTGTCCTGCAGACCCCACGCTGCCAGCCCAGGCTCTGCACGATGCTGTCCCAGCTTCCCTGGCCCCTGGGTGCTGTGTCCCTTGCAGGACAGGGTTTGTCCTGCCGGATTTCAGATGAACGCTGATCTTTGGAAGGAATGAGCCTCTTTGTTCCCTTTCTTGCTGGGACCTTGCTGTGGGCAGGCAGAGCTTTCAGGACAGCAGTGACACTGCCATGGGCCGTGCCTGCCCCGGGAGGCAGCGAGGCCTGGCTGTGTGTAAGGAAGAAGCCTACAGAATAACTGAGTTTATTCTGACAAAAAGAAGGAGTCCTGCAGCGCACACTCATTTATCGAGCACTGTGGGGTTGGCAGTGCTTCTGCATTTATCACCATTTTGTGTGTTTCATTTGTAGCCGAGACTTCCCTCTCCAAGTTCAGGGCAGCACCAAGTTCCAGAGGGATGCAGTCCATAGAAACCAACTTGCCAGTACCAAAGATCTTCTGGTCTTTCACCATCTGCCCTTTTTTCTCATACCCTTCTTTATAGGGGTGCACAGGGAGATGCCTCTTGTTGTGCCTGGAGGTGTAGCAAGGGGAGCTGCACACCAAACTCCCTGCCCAGCCCCAGCTGCTCATTCCTCGCTGTGCCCTGTGTCATTTCAGAGCATGCTTTTCGTGGAGATCCCCGAGTACCGCAACAAGCACATCCGCACAGCCGTGAAGGTGAACTTCTACGTCATCAACGGCAAAAGAAAAAGAAGCCAACCCCAGCATTTCACCTATCACCCAGGTAATTCCCAGGGACAGAGCCGCTTGTTGCCTGATTTCACGAGCAAGATTTGATTTTCTGCTCTGTTGTTTTCTTGCCGTTCTTTGAGGATCTAAACGTTGCTAATTTAATTCAGCTCAGCACTCAACAACTGCTTGGTTTAAAGGATGCCTGTGATTTATGATCAGGAATTCCCATCACTTTGGGGTGGCAGTTATCTCAGTTATCTTGGCAATGGGCTGATGCTGCCCCATTCGCTTGATGGAAGTTTGCCAAGAGCCTCAGTGGGAACAGGCTCAGTCTGGGACATGATGTGACCCTCAAAACCATGAGTGTTGCCTTCTCTGACGTGTCCAGCAATAAGAAAACATCAGATCTGGGAAAGGGCTTGGGATAGAGGAAGGCAAGCAATATATATTCTTCAGAATGAGGCTAATTGAGAAGAATATGAATGCTTTTCTGATGTTCTTCCTCTGGGGGATTGGTGAGCCATGTCACAATAAATGCAACAGGATTGCTGATGAGATTCCCAGAATTTCTCAGCTTTGACTGGGAGAAAAATATTGTGAGAAAATCGGAGTATTATGTTTGTGGAAACCAGAAAGCATAAAATAACAGCACCAGGTTTTATGCAAGTTTCCAATGATGTCTTAATTTGACTCGTGTCTAAAGAGAGGCAAACATTCGTTCAGACTCTTATTTTGGTCTCCTCCAGCCTGAAAATCTCTGGTCCTCTCCCTGAATTTATGAACTCCATAGGGTGTCACCACTGTGAAGGGTTTGTACAGCTGCTAAGTTGTTCTGCTCTGGAATGGTATCGAGAAGCACACTTCTATCTCAGTACAATCCCTAAAACAGACCACATAGGAGAAGGAATCTTTACTTCCAAAAAGGAATTTTGCATGACCACTTTATGGTTTCCATTGTATGGTGTTTGTGTAGTGAGTTTGGGGCAAGATTTGACAAAAAAATTCATCGGAAATGTAGAGGACCATTATTTACCTCACTGGGATTCCCACAACTCTTACTAAATCATGGTCTTTCAAATGCTGGTGTCAGATAGGTCTTCAGTGCTGAGCACTGAGGAAACTTTGTGCAGCAGAGACAGAAGCTCTAACATGGTTCAACTCTGCCTTTGGTCACTTGTTAAATGTTTGACAGAAAGACAGGGAGTTGTTTATGTCCTGGAGTTTCTATTGATTCAGTCTTCTTTGAGATGGGAGTACTACATGAAACACCTATCTATGACTTCTTATTTTGTCTGTGTTCCAGAATGACCCTCAAATGAATTAAAATAGGAGGTGAAGTGTTGCCTTTTTTTAATTTCAGCAAGTTGTGGTTCGTTAGTACATTAAATATTTTTCAAGAAGCTCTTAGCACAGAGTGCTTTGAAGAGCCTTTGCCATGGTTGCATGTGGGTGATTTATTAAACTCAGTGCTTGTGACATGTGAATTTGCACACACAAATCTTGTAAAAGGCTTAAATCTCTTATTACTTCAAGGAAAACCTGTCTGTTTCTCCTCAGCTCATTACGAATAATGTCCTTTGCATGCTTTGTTCTAGTACCATCAATCAAAACAGAGCCCATTGATGACTATGATCCAGCCTTAATCTGCAATACAGTACACAGTGCTCTGGGGACAGTAACACAGCCTTACTATTCACAGCACCCAATGGCCACCGAGTCCCCTTCCTGCCTCGTGGCCACTATGGCTCCTTGCCAGCAGCTGCGCTCAGGCCTTTCCTCTCCCGACTCGCGGTACCACCAGCAGAACCCGGCTGTGATTTACCAAAGGAGCAAGAGCCTGAGCCCCAGCCAGCTGGGCTACCAGCAGCCCAACCTGATGGCCGCGCCGGTTGCCATTGCGGATGCGCACAGGTCCGTGCTGGTGCACGCTGGTTCTCCGGCCCAAACGTCGGCCGTGCTGCACCCCTCCCCGGGCCACCAGCAGTCTTCTCCTGTCATCCACTACTCTCCAACCAACCAGCAGCTGAGGTGTGGAAGCCACCAGGAGTTCCAGCACATCATGTGCTGTGAGAATTTCACGTCCAACGTGTCGAGGTCCAGCCAGCCCCAGGCCAGCCAGGCGCAGAGGCTGAGCCCCAGTTCGTACCCCACCGTGATCCAGCAGCAGGCGGCCCCGGGCCAGCGGGCAGCCAAGAATGGGCCCCCAGGGAGTGACCAGAAGGAGGTGCTGCCAGCAGGAGTGACCATCAAGCAGGAGCAGAACCTGGACCAGGCGTACCTGGACGATGGTAAGTGCTGTGTGTCTCTCGCGGGCGGTTTGTTGGAGGGAGGGGGCCAGTTCAGAGTTCTCAGTGCCCCTGTTCCTCGGCATGGCCTCCTTTGATGGGTGTGAGCGTTTGCTGTGCAGTCAGGCTGGATTTGGGCCTTTCATTAGGTGCATTTTTGGTAGATGGCAAAGCACTTTGGCCACTCATCCACAGAACCCCTGTGCTTGCTCTGTGCCACGGGCTCAGCTGCCAGGTTGAGCTGGTCCCATTTTGTTTCCATTTGCCAAAGGTTCCGTTGCCAGTTTGGAAGATGGCGGATCTGAAACGAAACGCACTTCTTAATTATTTTATTATATTTTTCATATCAGGGCAAAGTCCACTTTGTAAAATGCTCTTGTACATTTTGTACCAAAAAAAAAGCCCATTGAGCAATCTATCAAGGCCTGTAATGAATGGGGTAGTGCTGCAGGCAAAACCATTGCAGATGTTCTAGATGAACAGTGGGACATTGATAAGTGAAACAATGCTGTTTCTTTGTTGTGAGCCAGCTGATTTAGCCTTTAGGAATGAACATCAGTTAGAGTAAAGCTTTCTTTGAACATATCCTGCTTATTCTTAGGTAGGCAGCTATTGGCAATCTGGTTCATTGGTTCTTTTATTAAAGCACGTTCCTGGCAGGAGGAAATCAACACAAAATTAATAGTGCAGCAAACCCAACATTGATTTTAGTGGGAGCACAGCAAGGCTGCTGGATATATTGCTGCAAATACAGGATGTTCTTGTGCAGGAAGTACAGAGCTGATTGTCACGAATGGGGACTCTGCTCTCCTCTCAGTCCAGGCGGTTGCAGGCTTGATCTCCTGGATGTGCACCAGGATGTGCTCCCAGCACCCATTAGTTTGGGATTTTAATTGCACTTACTCACCTGGAGTTGTGAAATTGTGCCTGTGAAAGTTTTGCTTTCTTCAGCTTGGGTCCTGAGTGCTCTGTATCATGTGCAGCCTTCACTGCTGGGTTTGTGGGCAGAGTAGAGTTTGGATGGTTTCCTCTGTTAGCTGTGTTTGCAGAGTGGTTGGTGCAGCTTTGGTGCCATCGCAGTAAAATCTGGAGTGTTTTTACTGGTTCCCTTCTCTGAGCAGGAGATTTAGGAGTCCTAAATTTAACTGAGGAGATTCACTTTCCATTCAGGGAATTGGGCATCGTAGCAAAGCAAGAGAATCTTTCTAACAGGAGAACTAAACGCTGTTGTTCAGGGTAATTTTAATATGAGAAGCTGAGAGATTCGTCCACATTTCTAAAAATACTTGGTACACACCTTGTAAAAGAAAGAAAAAAGACAGACTCTTGAAGTGAAAGCTAACTTCAAAGTCTGCTTAAAAGAACACCCAAGATGGACTGCAAAATTAATTTTTTTAATCAGGCCAGTGACACCCAACTGCAGCACAGCTCCCCAAGGATGCACTCACCCTCCCTGCTAGGAGGAGCCCTTAGGCAGAACAGCAGCAATTAATAATGGAATCCCAGGCTTCTCCTTGGCTGACTGGATCATCTTGAATTGATTTCAGTTAGAGATTAATTTATCAATTATGCCACCCAAATCAGGCCAGGCAAGACGGGTCACATGCAGTCTCTTTACTGACCTCAGTGAGTTTACATCAGCTGCAAGTGTGACTTGGAGAATTGTGATTTACTTTAGGGCTTTGCAAAGCATTTCGTCCTGAAATGTTCAGGACTTGAATTGAAAAGCCACATTGTTTGCTGCTGGGGAAAAGTGACTCAGAACATAACAAAAGCCATGTTTTTCCTGACTAGAAAGTTTGTTTTTGTGCTCTATAGTATTAAAAGAAAGCAAACCCAAAGGATTATGGAGGCTTTTCCCTCAAATCCCTTTTATCCAGAAAGCTCTTCTGAGATAAAGTGAGCTGTTAGGTCTTGCTGTGATTTTCACAGACAGACTCTGGGCTGGTGCTTCCCCAGGCAGGCTTGGCATGAGCTGGTGCTGCCCAGGCTCTTGGGCAATCACTGCTTGGTGTCTCTCGCTTCCCTTCCCCCATCTCTTTCCTCCCTCTTCCTTGTTCTTTCTCCTTTCTCCAGAGTTCTGCTGACAGTCCAGCTTTTGTGCCTTTGCTGTTGTGGCCTCCTCTCATCAGCTCTTGCCCGCTGCCTTCATGGCTAACACACAGCCTTGGTGTTCTGGACTTTGTTTCTATTCTAAGCTTTGCCACAAACTTCATGAGTGACCTGGACATGCCCCAGGCTGTCGGTTCCTCATTCCTGGAGCTGGTGCCTCTCAGGGTGGGTGTGCTGAGAGTGCTGGGGTTGTCCTGGGAGTGACCAGAGCACAGCTGACACCACTGTTATTTCTCTTCACCTCTCTCAGCTTCCTGATGTCACTGCTGGCAGGACCCCTCATTATTTTCTTCTCTTTCCTGCTGTAAAAGAATGTTATTTGTCCTGCTCCCTGAGACCGTGGTTTGGTTTTGCTCAGAGCCTTCACTGCTCCACAGGACACAAAATACTGGGAACTCAGCACCCTTAACCTGTCCACCCCTGCCTTGAAAAGATAAGAGCTGTTCCCTCTCTGCAGGAGGATTCCAGGCCTGTGGGCTCTCAGGGCTGAGTGCAGCCAAACCAGCCTGGACCTCAAGGCAGGTGATGATGGATATTTACCCATCTTCTCGGGTGGGTTTTGCCACGTGCCAGGAGCTCTTTGTGCAGAGCTGCGCAGCCGGTGCCATCCACAGCCCTCGGTGATCACTTCAGCACGTCTGTAGCTGGTTTGTGACCCTACTGCAGATGTCCAGACCTGCCATGTGCTTTCTTGGAAGGAGACATTGGCCCCTCTTCTCCTCTTGCTGGTGCAGCCTCGGAGAGGAGGTGCCCAGCCCAGCCTGTGCTGCCCTCTTGCAGCTCCCCAGCCTTCCCCTCGCAGTCAGAGTTACAAAACAGGGTTACTGGAAGGCAGGCTCCACTCTCCCGTCAGAGAGGGTGGATTTGGATGTGCAAATCCAAATCAGGGACTGATGCAAGTTCAGCATTGCCACACATGACTGCCTTCATATACATACTCCTCCATGTTTCTCTGCAAAAAAAATTATATATGTCTGTAACTTTTTGATATCAAATAGTGTGAGGAATCCCCAGAGGAAGGGGCTGTTCATGAAAAATTGACAGGGAAACCTTTGTTACACACCTCTGCCCCACAGATTCAGTACTGTTGGAATTACTTTGGGAGTGACGATCTCCTGGATGTCAGGAAGTCCTGCAGGATGCATCAGGCGTCCAAGCTAGTGCTGGCAAGCAGTGATCAGCTTCAAATGCAAGTGAAAGCCACAGGGTGACAGAGTGATCAGCTCGTTTCAGCCAAGGCCTCATCTTAATATTATTCGTAACCAAACCGCCCACGATGGTAAAAGTTACCCAAACAACCACATAAATATGTTGACAAATAGAGCTTAGCTCCTCCAACACCCTCAGAGCAGTGAGATTAACTCTTTAAAGCACAAACACAGATAAAAATGTGTTTCTTTCACGGCACTGTCTGCAGTCCCCTGGTGACCCACGGCTGGGGGCACTGATTGTGCTCCTCCTGCAGAGCCAGAGGGCTCCTGTGCAGCCCTGGGGAAGCAGCTCAGCTGCCATGGGCCAGTTCCCCAGCTGGGACACAGACACGAGGCTCAATTCCATGCACAGATCATGGCTGTGTAGCTTGTCTGGAGTGTTATCAGCCTGCCTGCCTTAGATTGAGATCTTTTCGGTTCAGCTGCCAGGCTGAACTTTGCAGAGGAGAATGATTGTCATTATTCAAATAGTAACTGTCTAACCACATCTGACACTCCGAAGTGTCTGCTGGATACAGCAGCTCTAAATTATTTTTGGTGCACTGTAGTCTCTTTTGGGGAGGAGAAGAGCAAGGCAGATGTTGTGTAGTGGTTTATCGGGCTGCTGATCAGCGGGGATGTTTTACAGTGAGCTCAGGTATTTCGCAGAAAACTTCAGACACGTCAGATATTTCTTTAGAAAGTGGCTGTGCAGGATGTGCAGTGTGGTCCTTGCCCATCACCCAGCACTTTGGATCACCCCCATGTCAAGCAGTGAGTTCATTTGTGCAGTTTTGCTCCTCCAGCACCACTCAAGAGTGTGTTACATCCCTACATTTCCTTTGTGTGTTCTTTCATTCAGCAACCAGAAAATCCTCAGTCTGTCCCCACAGTGCCATGAAATTCAAATCCCTTCTTTCCTTCGTGATCAGGAGGAAGCTTTCCTTTCTGGCCAGCTCTGTTGTCCTGGGGCAGGGAGTACCTCAGGAAGCCCTGGCTCTCCTGGGACTGTCAGCCCGGAGTGCTGCTCCAGGGCTGAGCTCCTTGCTGTGAGGAGTCCTCGGGGCTCTGGCTCCATGCTGGGATGTCCTGAGCTCCTGCTGCCCTCCCCAGCCCTGCACGTGGATGGAGGGGGGGGACACGGAGCCAGCTCTGGCAGCTCCTGCCAGCTGGGGATCCAGTGGGAAACCCTCTGAGCACTGGAGCTGCACTGGCAGGGCCAGGGGTCCTGCCTGGCTGGAGAGAAGCTGCTTTTCTCTCTAAATACCGCAGTGAGCCCATCCACAGAAGCCACAGAGGAGGGTGGCTTTAGGGGCATAGTTTAGGTTGGTTTGTATTTGTTTTCATCTTGTGTCCATGCAGAGTTAAACAGCAAGACAGGGCAAAGGGGAAATGTTCTTGTTTCCTGGCATTTTAGACAGGAGCAAATTGGAATCCTTGAAATGGGCTGGGGTTCAGTTTCGAGCAACACTTTGCATCTAAAAAAGCCATGCTCTGTTTTTAATTAGAACTACTTTTCATAGAAGGTGTGGTCACTTCTGCTCAGGCAGAGCTTGACTAAGAGTGAAGCCTGTATATTCTCCAAAACATTCTGCTCCAACACTCTAGCAAATCTGTGTATTCATCAGACTCATTCCTGAAGCTCTGACTCACATTATTACAGATTTTCTGTTCTCTGCTGGGACCTTGCAGCACTCCCTGGGTACACTGCAGCTTTATTTTTGGATCACTGCTCTTGAGGGTTTGTGCTGTGTTAGGATCTGCGTGCCCCTGTCCTGTGTCTTGCTTTTCTGGAGGCAGTATAAAAAGAGAACAAAAAGGTGGTTCTGCTCCCAAAACCCTGTAGTCTTGGCAGGAAGTAGAGAGATCAGTCTATTAGGAGGAAGGTCTGGGTTGAGTCTGAGCTTGGTTTTTCAGCAAAGTATTTAAATTCCCTGTACTTCAGTTTACCATAGTTAAAAAGTGTCTTATCCTTCCCTCTTGTACAGTTAAGCGTTAATTAATTCATGTTAATAACACACATGGATTCTCAGAAAGAACCCTACACTTGTGTACTTGAATAAGAACTAAGTCTCTTCATTGTTATGGCAGGCTCCAACTGATCATCTTCTTCACCTCTAGAAAAAATTCACTGTTAAAAAGTCCAGACAAATCCAGCCCCATTTGAAGACTGCCCTTTCCCCAGCAGCCTTTCTGAGCAGCTGCCTCAGAGCGTGCAAACCAAAACAAAGCGAGAAAAAGAAAAACCCATACATCCCAAATCAGCAGTAGAGGAAGGAAGAAAATGAATCAAGTGATTAAAACCATAGTTCCACTGGCATCTCTTTGTTCTCGAGCTCAGGAATCTTTAATTGGTGCAGTAAGTGCCCACAGGCGAGTTGTGTCACAAAGCGTTTCCTGTGCCGAGAACATGCAGAGCCCATTAGGAGCCCAGAGCTGCTCTGAGGGGCACGTGGGCACTGCTGCCTCCTCCGTGGGCAGGGTCCCACCAGGACCTGCTGCCCCAAGTCAGTAATCCCCAGTTGTAGGGATTTGGGGTGGAAGGCACGTCCCTGTGTGAAGAGTGGCTGTTATCAGCTGAAAGCGCTCCGTTTTCGGGAGGCATCAAGCAATTTTCAATGATACTTTTGAAATACTGGCGAAGAGTTACTTGAAAAAAAGAACTTGTTCGTGCAGTTGGGGAATTGAAAGCTTCTAAACCACAATAAAGTCCTTTCCCAGACTTGCTGTCCATTTACTCCAAGCTCATGGCATTCCTTAGACAGTCTGAATCACAGGCAGCAGACAGCTCTTACAAAGGAGACCATAGACACCCATCTGTTGGGAGACATCTGCCGGAATAGACCATACATTTACTTTTATTCCTTCAATCCACTTTCAATTTAAAGGGATAATAACAATAACATTTTTCACTCCAGTGACACTATTCATCCACTGCAGGGAAATGGTAATGAATTAAAGTTATTCCACTGCAGGAAGAGGCAGACAGGCTTTTCCCCAGCTCTCACAGATGGATGAAGCGGGATCAGAGCTTTTGAGGGACTTGGCTCCAGCAGAGGCAAAAAGTCACTGGTAAAACTGTGACTTTCCTGGGGAATCCCAGACTTCCAGGTGCCCCCAGGAGTGCAGGAGCTGGTGCAGCACTGGCTTTGCTGTAGGTGGTTAAAACATGTTGCACTGAAGGGAGGGACTGGCAGAGCTCCTCTGTCCTTTTTCTGCCTTTCCACAGGCTCACTCCTTTCGTGCTGTGTCTATCAAGGAATGTAGGGGCTTTCTAGGAGTGAGCATTGCTGGCTGGCAGCTCCCTGTCACTGGGTCAGGTGTGTCTGCCAGAAACATTCTCATTTCTCGGGGCAGAGTCTGGAGACAGAGCAAAGCTGTTGTGTGAGCAAGTGCAGGGTGTAAGGAAAAGGGATCAGCGATCTCCCTACAAGCTGGGAGTGATACTGGGTGCTTCGCATGGAAATTCTTTCAGCTCCGTCAAAATCATAACTGTTTTGACAAAGTTTTTAAAAATGAGGACTTTGGTGATGAGAAATGTGCAGCTAGAAAATGGTTTATAACAAAACTCTGCGAAGCAGGAAAGGGCATTAACTCATTCTAGTGCTAAATTCTCCATTTTGCGTTGAACCAGAGAAGTGCTCTCTGGAAACCTTGAACAGGGCTTGTTTTACACTCCAGCTCACCGCAGAACTGTGCTGGTTAAGGTGTTTGGGGTTTTTTAAAATTTTGTTCTGCTAACACAGCTATTATGGTAAAAACCCTGGTAGAGACACAGCTCTGCTGGTGTAAAAAGCCTGGAATCAGCACGGCCCAGGCCAAGTCAGGGAACCAGCAGCAGCTCCTCCCTGCAGGGTTTTGGCCTGGGGTGGCTGCACGGGCAGGGGCTCTGCTCCAGCAGTGCCAGGGCTGCGCAGCCGGGGCAGCTGGTGAATAAACAGGGACAGGAACAGAACGGGGAACTGAAGGGGTTTTCCCAGGACAGTAATGGCACGAGCTCACTGCTTGCCTGCTCTGCTGACCACCTCAGAATGAATCCCAGTAATTCCCAGCGAAGGAGCTGGATTCATTTATAGGAACAGGCTTTGCTGAGGGGTTGTACCTGCAGCAAGGTGTGTATTTGCCCTCACAAACAGAGAGGGGGATAAAATCCTTTTGGCTGCCCTTTAGAATGAGCATGATGTAATTGAATAAAATCAGTGACCTGGCTCACATCCACGTGGCAGCTCGAGGCTTTTGCTAATTCTTGCAATTTCATCGCAGTTCTTGGGATATTAATAGCAATTTAAAAGGCCCTGTGCAGGTGACTGCAGCAGAATAGAGAGTTTTTTTCTTCTCAATGATCTTTTCAGGTCTGATCCAAGAAAAAAACAAAACATGAGCAGTACAAACCTGGATGTTTTGGGCTTTCAAAATCCAGACAGACAAAAAGGATGCAACTTTGGGGGCAGGAGGTTGACTGCATGATTTAAAAACCAATCTCATGCTTGTTGGAGGCCTGACTCACGAACCCTGAATGCCTGGGTTTGGCATTGCTGCTTTCAGAGTTTCATTTGGTCCAAAGCAGGTTAAAATTAGGAATGTGCAAAGGTGGGGAAAGGGTCTTTTCTCCCCTTAAAGCTCAGTGTGATAACTGGGAGGATTCAGCTCCTCCTGAAATGGCTCTTGAAAAGGCAACGAGTCCTTTTTGAGCTGCGCTTTGAAATGTTGGGAGCAGCTGCTCGGAAAAGTTTGGAAAACATCTGCACATTTCTTTAACTATTGTGAAATAAAATGCCTGGCAAGAATAACCATCTTAAAGATCTGCAGTCTTTTTATGGTGCAGACTGAAAGGCAGTCATAAAGTCTTCTACTGTAGAAAAATGCCTGGATTCTCAGCATTATTCACACCAGCAGAACTTTCTCAGCTCAGGTCACGTCCTGACAGGCAGCAGGGATAGTTGGTGAGGGACTTTTTGTCTGTATAGACCTTTTGTCTCACAAGAATGAAGATCTAAAATCGATTAACTTAAAGTCCATTTTTCTTCCACCTGCTTTTCATAGTTTGTTATAAATAACAATATAATTATTTCTTTATAATTCATTATAAACCTATCTATATAGATATATAATCATTTATAATCAGTATTTATTTACAAATCTCTGGTCATTTTTAAATTAAAAATATGAGGATGAATCATCTGAATTTCCCATCCAAGTCAGTTTTCTTATGAGAACTCAGAGCAGTGAGAGCTGCTTTTCTGCCCAGCAGAAGCTGCTGTGGCCTTACACTGCCCAACCATTTTATAGCTATTTCCTCACCGGTTCCCAGAGACTCCTGGGCTCAGATTTGGATGCAGTGAGTGCTGAGAGGCTTTTTGAAAGCAGACTGGACAAAGGTATAAGAAGACAATCGTGCACTGGCTGCGAGAGGTGCTCGATGAGCGAATAGGCCACTGCAGCTTCTCTGATGTGAAAAACAAGCAGCACACCCGTAGCTGTGCCAGTGGGACAGTCAGGGACTGGGGAAGAACAAATACTTGGAGACCATAAAGCTCCCTTCAGCACATTAGCTCCTAGCTTGGATTTGCAGTCAGGTGCTGGCTTTCCCACTTTCTCACTGTGTAATAGAACTTTTTCTGTGTTTACCAGGAAGAAACCTAAAATGTATAAACAATGCAGTTGTGTCTGAATCATCACTCCAAGCCCCCATGCTTCAGTTTTGCAAGCACAGAACTCTGGGCATACATCCAGCTGGGAATTTCACAGATGACTCCTCGCTCTACAAGGGGTCTGCACAAAAACCTGAAATCCAAGTATTCCCAGCTTTGCAGGCATTCATATTCTCCTGTTTATGTGCACATCTCCAAGGGATGCTGCAGTCTGTTTGGAATTAAAACTCTGATCTCTCCAAATTTGCATGAGTAATGGTCTGCAAATGACTTTGAAAACTTGGTCTTGAGTTGGATTCAACCAGTGTTAGGTATAAAAGAGTTAAATCTTCAGCTACTGTTAACTGGAGTCAAACCACTGAGGATCAAAGGCTGCACCATGAGCAGCTCTTACTGACTCAGTGAGAAACAAGGCTCACACTCCCCAGCTTCTTACAGGTTCTCCTGATCCACACAGTTCCCATTTTAATCAAGCCATGTCCTTTTGTGGATTTTTAATTTGGAAATTTTGCACGCCGAAATATAAACTAAACTCTGCCTTCAGCTGAACAAACACTGTTTCTTTAGAGTGAGATTGCAATTAAACCTAGATGTAGTGAGAAAAGTATTATTGATTTCTGCCTGTGGATATTGGAGTGATAGGCTTCCACCTGAGGGGGAATTTTTCCATGTGGATAATTGTCGGGTGTGGAAGGACAGGGGGCTGGCCCTTGCTCCCACCCAGCCGTGTTGGGCTCTCTGGGGGCCATGGGCGCTGAGAGGGGCTGGTTGTGCCCCAGACACTGTGCTCTGCATGACCACAGAACCTGAGACCCTGCACAGATAGTGGGGTGATGTCCCTGCAGAGTGCCAGTGCTTTCTCAGTGGTGACTTGCTCTGACTTTCTGCAAGGAGTGTGAACCTCTGCTCTCAGTGTGCAAAGAGTAACTTGGGCCAGGGCAAAAGCAGCAGTAAATTAGAGGAGTGTGAGTTTGCAATCATTCCCTCTGGTCAGCTCTGCCAGGGGAGTCTAGTCAAAGATTCCCGAATTGTGGTGTGGTGTGGTTTGGTTTGGTTCCTTAATGGTGGATGACTTCATCACCCGTGAATGAATCGAGTCAAATGTAGGACAAATAGTGAGACACATGAATGACTCCTATGACATTTGCAGTGTCTCAATGGGTGCTGGTTTATTTAGGTGGTTTCTAAGTTTCTTTGGAAAGAGTGAGAATGACTAAAAGAAGGGGGAACCACTTCATAAGTATGGCAGTCACTGGTGAAAGTATTGTGACAGCTGAACCTCCCTGGGTTCAATATCTGTCATTATGAGCAACACAGCATCAGTTATTTGGTAAGATCTGGGCTCCAGGAGACTCCACAGCCACAGAGGCCTGGGTGATGTATCAGACACTGCATTCCCTTTGTGGTCAGATACCTCCCGGTGCTGGGTTCTTCATCAGCCCCTTGTGGGCTCCCCATCCTGCCCAGGAGGCAGCAGGGCTGCTCTCCTCGAGGGTCCCTGGGCACCAGCGCAGGGACCCGGCCTTGGGGCTCAGGGGACTGCGCCGCTTCAAGTCACTGCACGTGAAGTCATTAGCATTTCATACAAAGTGATGTTTGCAAAGGCTGGAAATAGTCTGGACACACCAGGCAGATCCAGGCTTAAACCAGAACTGAGGCAAATTGGAGGGGGACTTTTAGCAGCTGCATTTTTTAATTGTATTTTGAGTTGTGTGTCTTTTTTCCTTAAAATTGCACTAAGTTTTCTCTTATCTGTTTTCTTCTGCACCCTTGTTCATTTGCTTGGAGTGGGGTGCTGTCTCCTTCCTTGGAAAGCAGTCCAAGATTGCAGCATTTAAGATTCCAGCAGGCGGACCCTAAGTGAAATTTTCAGCTAGGTGGGCTGGGTTACATGAGGGCTCTTCTGAGGTCATCCTGCACCTTCATACCCTCAGATAACTTAGTGGTGGTGTAAGATATGTTTCCTTTTTAAAAAAAATGCTGTTGATTTTTATACAAATTTTTCTTTAGGACAGTTTTTATAGGCTATTATTAAAACACCAAAGTAGTGCTATGTCTCTTTTAGAAAATGGTATCTCTGGCCCTTTGTTTTGTACTTGGTTACACTTCATAGCTCTTCAAAACTAATGCAAATTTTAGATCAATATTATGACTTCCCAGAATTTCAGGCTGTTCAGATAACAGTCTTGGTTTAGATGCAGCACTAAATGCTTCTCCAGCTGTTTCTGTCTTGCAGAAACACATCCCTGCTTTCAGAACCCGCTGCTGGGCGTCACTGCAGGGGCTGGAAGGAGCCTTTCCCACGGGGGACATTCCAGTGCAGCCCTCAGGGACAGTACCGTGGCAAATAACCTGGCCCTTAATCCCAGTCAGACTGCAGCACTTCCTTGGTTTCAGCAGTCTGTGTGAATAGCACAAGCCATTCATTTCCTCCTGAGCGGAGCACACGCTGGTGGCTGGGGTTTGTTGCCCACGTGGATGCTCTGCCCGAGGCTCAGCCTGGCAGGATC
Organism: Oriolus oriolus; assembly: GCA_013400235.1. NCBI lineage: Eukaryota > Metazoa > Chordata > Aves > Passeriformes > Corvidae > Oriolus > Oriolus oriolus. The sequence goes on along the minus strand of VXBT01005394.1, from coordinate 660,587 downwards.
AGAGCCTGTAGGGTGAGGGGTTAGCGCAGGGCAGCCTCCCCCAGCCCCTGAGTGCCGCAGACAGAGCCTCTCAGGGATCTCTCTCCTCAGGACACCGCAGCGCTCAGATGCTCCGGTTATCTGGGGAGTCCCTGTCTGTGGCACGGAGGCAAAAATGCTTTGGCCGAGCAATAAGTGAGGAAATTCATTTTCTTGTCTTTCGAAAACGGCGCGGCCATCACGCCCGGACAGATCGAATTTGTTATGATAGCAAAACAAGTTCTATGGAAACCATTGTGAGCCCCGAGCGAGGCTGCCCAGGAGAGTTGGGGAAAGCCGCTTTTGTTTGTTGTGCTTGGCATCGTTCTGCTCTGGATGAAGATGCTTTAATTTTGTGGGGAGACCCAAGAGAGCATTCCTCTTTTTCCATACCAGAAAGCCTTCCAAGCTGGCATAAGCGTCCCCTCTTTCCAGCTGCTCCTTTCCAAACACACTGTGCCTCCTAAAGATAGTCTTTACAGTGGCTGGGGCTGGTGGAAAACATGAAGCCTGCATGGATTAGCAGAGGAATTCATTTGGGCTGACGAATTGGGTTTCCCTCTATAAACAGCAGTAGTGTTTTCATCTTCTGGACAGCACAGCCAACTTCACGTCCTCTGCTCCTCGCCCGGCCCTCCGCCTGCGTCCAGCCCAGCCGTGCTGAGAGCACAGCAAGGCCTCTTGTGGGGGGTGGAAAACAGCACGTGTTCAGCGAGGTGTTTGCAGCTATCTCCCCTCTCAGACAGGTTTTTTCCAACCCTTAGAAGAGGTGGTGGGGTTATTTTTTGTTGGGTTTTTTTTCCAGTGTATTTTTCTTTCCAGGTAAAAGGGAAATTAAAGTAGTCCCTTCTCCCTGGCTCAGTGACCTTACAAGCAGCCCACACGGTGTATTTTCTTTTTTACTTTGTTTAAGTACAGTGTGCTTATCATCTGCAGGAGTTAGGGATTCTCTAGAGAGGATTTTGCCTCCCTGTTTCCCCCCAGGGCCCTGCACAGCATCACTGCCTCCAGGGCCATGCTGCCCCTGCCAGGGAAGCACCCCCAGCACAGCACTGCTCCAAATACACTTTCCTATCAGTTATCCTTGCTTTTATGGCTTATTTGGTAAATACAATGATGGGGGATATTAATCACCCCACACTGTTCCCATGGTTGCTCAGGAGGGGAAAGATGTGAAGGTCAATTACATGATCAGGCTGCATTTCGTGGTGGTCTGCATTCACCTGACCGTTCAGTGATGGATGATTTTGTCCATGTCCCTGAGTAACTGAGTGTGGAATTGGAGTTGTGGATAAAAATGGAGGATTCGAGAATCAACTGTCAAATGGAAGAATTCTTTAAGCAGTAAAGCTCTGTCCCTTAACTTTACCTAATTACCACATTTTCACATAGATAACCCACACCCCATTAAACGTTTGGTCCTTGGAAATGAGTCTCAGCAAGCCCCCACCTCTTCATAACACTGCAGTCTTCCCTACCCTTTCAAGGCACTCTGATCCAGCCTGTCCTGTTTCTAAATCACAGCCTTTTTATAGGTAACATCGGTTTTAGCCATCACAGTATGGGATTTTAAAAAACAACTGCAAAAAAGTAGAAAACCGGGAAGTGGACAGCAATGCCATAGCGGTTTGCAGTTCCAGTGATTAGTACTTATTTGTGCAGTTCTTGGTCTCCACACTCCCCTGGTGTGACTGCAGTGGAGTTTGGCCCCATTCCCATCACAGTGATGGGGAGCTGCCCAGGGGGAGCCCCAGGGTGCTCTCAGGACAGGCTTTCATGTCTGGGTCCTTCAAGCAAACTTGCTGGCTGCCAGAGGTTTGCAGCTGGAGCATCAGCCACACGAGGCAAACAAAACCCAGCAGATTTCCAAAATACTAACAGCTGGATGCAGATGACATTCTTGAATTAAGAAAAAGAAAAGCCCAAAGCAGTTGTTCTGTGGTGCCATCCCAGGCTGGGCACTTCACGCCGCTGGGAGAAAAAGAAAAGAACTGGGGGTGTTTCTGGGCACCTCGAAATGACAAGAGGGGAGTCCCCACTGGCAGCAGTCTCCCTCCTGAGCCACAGGAGTTGCCTCTCCTTGTGGCCAGAAGGCTGCTGCCCTCTGTCTCCTGCTGGTCATCCCAACCTCAGCCAGGGTCAGCAGTGACCAAGCCCTCCGGAGACTCTCTCTGCTGGCTGTCTGCACTCACAGTGGTGATTTCCAGCCCAAAGATAAACGGTGTGATTATTTCAGTGTGCATTAGTCACGCTGAGGGGTTGCTTACAGGGCTGTTGAGGGGACCCCAAGGAAGGCCCCGTGGTGTGACCCGTGTGTGACACGGCCAGGGCAGAGCACGCTCCCAGCCCACCAACAGGATGCTGGCTGCTGACTCGGCCATGAGACATAGCTCTGCTTGAGGGGGCTCTCCCAAGGTAGCTGGTTGCTGTCAGGTCAAAACAGTGGGAGTTTTCAGTTCTTCTGCCCTCTCCCAGCACCCACTGGAGAATGAACTTGCTCTGAAGTTACCAAGGCTTAGCCACCCACTTCAACTTGAGTGAATTTTAGCTTCTTGGCCAAAGAGCAGAAACACACAGCCTCTGGGATAGTCTGTTTTTTCCCATCACTTCCATTTTTAGGTCTCTTCATGTGGCATTTTTGTAGTACCTGGGATATTCCTTGCCCTTCACCAGGCCTGTTTTGCTGCCACTGGGCTCAGTGATGCCATGGCCAGCAGGGAACTCCAGTGTGGTTGGAAGCGTGGCATGTGCTCGCTGCCAGGCAGTCCTGCAGTGCCAGGGAACACCCAGAGCTGGCTGGGACAGGCTCTGCAGATGGCCTGCAGCCCACGGCCGAGTGTCTGAGCCTCTCAAGTTGTGGGGGAGCACGGGTCAGGATGGACATGTCCTGGTGCTTGGTTTGGTTTCTCCCCTCCTCTGAGCTGGTGGCAGTCAGCCATCAGAGCTGTCCCCATTTCCTAGAGCAGAGGTGGTGGCAGTGCTGTCACTCCTGGGCGGTGATGGATGGTGGTGAGGTCCCGTCACGGTGCTGCACGGCCACGCCAGGAGCCTTCCTCAGGTGATGCTGCGAGAGCGCGCGAGGAGCCAGCACTGCCTCCCCACCACGGGGCAGCCCCTACTGGTACAGAACCTTCCCATCTCTGCCAGGCATCCCAAAGGGCACTCCCAGTCCCTGCTGCAGGACGTCTCTGTGGCGTTCCCAGCGTTCGTTCCGTCCCGTCTGTGCGGGAGGCGTTGGGCCCGGCCTGTGCCCCGTCCCAGGAGGTGACATGTGCTTGTCTCTGGGTGTATTTGATGTTTGGAACGTGGCTGGATGTCTGAGCCCAGTGATGTAGCTGAGAGTGAACTACCCGGGTGCCTTTAGGAATCTGGCCTCGCTGCAGGTAGCCGGAGGCTCCGTGTGGTTCCCCTGCCCTGTGTGTGTGAGCTGGGGCGTTTCACTCTGTTGGCAGCCGCCCTCCTTCCAGCACTGCTCACAGAGACTTCTGGGGATCTTGGCCTTCGCCCTTGCTGCTGCTGTGTGTTCCAGCTGTCTGTGGCTGGTTCCCCACTGCAGGACAAACACTATTCCCATTGAATCCACGATGTGGCCGCAGGCACGGCCTGCCAACTGCCGCTGAGTGTGTGCTGTGCTCCGATGAGATCATATCGAACGTAAGCAAGTTTTATCTTTACTTTAGGCAAGAGGGTGTTTTATCACGCTGTGGTTCCAAAGCCGCTGTTGTTAGGTTGGAATTCTCCCAGGAAGTGTAGCAGTGCGTGGTTAAATGCAAAGTAATAGGTTCAATATGAGCCACAGACACAGAGCTCTGAGCTGGCCGTGCAGGCTTGTGTTTAAAGGAGAACGTGGTTACACAGCTGGTGAGAACTTGGGAGAGATCAGGATGGGCTTGCCAGGTATCCCGGACCTTGCAGCGTGCCCACGGGACACTGCCCTGAGCACAGGATTCACCTCCTGCCTGGGCTGCGTGGGGATACACACAGCTCCCAGACCTCACAGCTGGAAAATTGGGGATGGCTCATCATTAAATCCCGGGAAGGATTCCCTGGGGCAGTCTCTTTGGGTGGTGGTTCCTACATCTTGATCTGGAATTGGGATGGGAGATCTGGAAATAATTGAGGGCTAATTTCTGAACAAATGTAGGTTATTGCTGCTGTGATGAAGTTGGGAATTGCCCAACCTCAGTAGTATGGGCTGCACTTCAGCTAAAGGTGAACCTCCACTGGGCATGGAGGAGCTCATTCTGTTTCTGGTAATTGATATCCCTTCTTTTCTCTTCTCTTTTCTTTTGTCTTTTTTCTTCTCTTTCATCTTTTTTCTCTTCTCTCTTCTTTTCATATTGAGAACAAAAGTTTTCTCATTCATGCCATTGACTCAGATTGTAAGTTTGGAGTCTCTGGATGATGCAGGTAACATTTTTCTTGTTCTCTCAGGCTGTTTGCTGTCAGATGTTCCTGGCCTTCTTGAGGCAAGATGTAAAACCAGCTACAGTATCTGCTCCCCGTGGTCTTTTGCACTCCTTTTTCCAGTTATCCATGTCTCTTACGATTAGGTCTGTCTCGTGGTCTCTGATTTATACGTATACCCCATGGTATTATATAGTAATTTTATTGGTACACTATTTTATGGTAGAAACCCCAGCACTCTGTTGTGGCAGACACCTGCAAAAAAAATTACTTAAAAAAAGCAGTTCCTCCCTCAAAGGAGTTCCAGTCAAAGTGCAAAGTAAGAGCAAACAGCTGGATGTGGGCAGACACACAGTATCTTGTATGTGGCACCTCCTTGACATTATTAGATGTGAATTGTAACACTCTGTCAATAACCAGTTAAATATTTCATGGTCTGGATCCTTTCCAGCTGACTTGGGAGTAGTAACTGCAGCCCCAAAGTGCTGGGCTCCTGTTGCCAGGACCTGCAGAGCTGGTGCCCATCTCTGCCCGTGGCCTTGGAGGCAGTTCCTGAAGGGGGGAAGAATCTTTCCCCAAATACTCATTTGCTGAAGGATGTGGAGGCGCGATGGAAAAATAGTCTGTGTGTTAAAGTAATTTTGTGTGTCCCCCTGCTCACTGGTGCCTACTGCCCGTAGTCCTCCTGAAAATCAAGCACATGGGAACAAATGCCTTGTGCAGGCTGGGCTGGGGCTGGTTGGGAAAGCAGAGTAATTGCAAGCAGAGGGAGATTTGCATGTCTGGGCCAGAGGGGAGCTGGGTTTGCTTGGCAGAAGTGCTCACAGGCCACTTGTGCATTAAGATGTCCCCTTTTACCTTGGGACTAGGATTTTCTGCTGTTTTCTCCTGAGAACCAGGCTCAGAATTCAGTTCAGACATATCAAGAGGGAAACCTGGTTTGTGGAGAGGCTGAGGTTCTGCAGGAGTGCACAGGCCCTTCAGAGGGGACGTTGCAGAATTAAGACACAGCACAAGACAAGATGCCAGAGAATTAGAGCCAGTGAATAGTTTTGTGGATTAATAGACATAAGCACGAGAGCTCAAAGGAGGGAAACAGATTCCATTATTGACTGTTCATCCCCTGCAAAGCTGCCTAGAGGGAAGGCTAATATGGTTTGTTTTCCCTTAATTAAATATTTGTTAAATGGTTTGTTTCCCCTCAATTAAATATTTGTTCTGGTTGTTCCTTTGTGACAGAAATAAAAAAGCAGCAGCATTGCCTATCTTGTACTTTCAGCTAATCCTGAACATGCTGTAACTGTTCCTCTGTCCTACCCCCCAATTATTTCCTGTAAAAAATAGCTTTCTCACATCCATTCGCTTCTCTCTCTCTGTTTTTGAATCACTTTGCTGAATGACTCATCTTGCCCCAGTAAATAGGTTAAGTCTAGGAGAATGATGAAACTGCACAGTGACATGTGGATAAATGGAGCTGTTGCTCATGTGCTTTCCCTGCAGTTGCTGTTTTAGAGGTGTTGTGGTATCCAGTACCAGTTTCATCAGCTTTTAAACCAAGAGGTGCTGCTGGAGGGAAAAGTCATCGCCAGCCTCCTTTGGTTTTGCTGGTTTTGATCTAAAAGAAATATGCCTTAATACCAAATGGCACTGCTTATCTCAGCAGTTCTGGATCAAATTCATAAGGTCCAAACTGTGCACAGTGAACCAGACACGAGCACAGCTCACCCTTGTGCTTTGCAGCAGCAGCAACAGAGTTAAATCAAGAGTTAGCAGTGACAGAATGAGGACTCTTGCCTTGTGTTTCTTAAGCTTCAGTCCATCAGCCTAATATTTCTGCATTGGTGTAGCCAAGTAATGTGGTTTATAAAATGAACTCCATACCCTTCTGGTATAAGTTTTTGTGTATTTGTTTATTATGTGCTCATTCAACTTGGAATATTTTACTTGGTCTCGTTGCATGTAAACTAAAGCTAAATACAAACTTCATCTTTTCTCAGTAACTCACTAACTATCAACTAGAGAGAGCCAACTCCATGACTCAAACACGTGTCCCTTCCCTTGCAATTGCAGCCAAAACTCTCTGGCATCAGAGTGCTGCAGAATGAAAGTCATATCTAAATATATGTGAGCAGAAAGAAAGTCAGTTAAAAAAAGACTTTGTTATGGAAAGCTACTACAAACCAAATCCACGGTGGCCTGGAGTTCCTCATCACACCCAGGCTGATCTAGTTTTCCACTTTCAAGGTACTCTTCCCAAAGCAGCTGCTGACACTCGTGGAGGAGCTGCACAAAGCCAGCTCAGCTTGTTGCAGCCCCTTTCTGCCTCCTGTGTGGTGACTAAACGGAGTGAAAGGGTTTATCTGATAAAGCACAGGATATTTATCACCATCCTAGCAAACAATAATACAAGAGCTTTTGTTTCATACTCGGGTAGTTCCGGCAGTGCCGGCATTGATGCTCAGAGCCAGTCCTTGGTCAGGTAACCTGGGCAGGAGGTGGGCAGTGCCTGGCCCTGGGTGCCACCCTGAGCACCATCCTTGGGTTGTGGTGCTCTGGACTGGGCAGAAAAAGGGTGCAGAGAATGAGAGTTAAAGAAAGAGAAACACCCTGGTTTGCTGCGGTGCCTCTGCTCCAAGTGTCTGAGACACAACCCCTTTAAACTTAGGGAGTCTGAGCCTGCACAGGAGTCCAAGGGCGTCCCACAGCAATTTGCTGAAGCCTGGAGTAGGAGGAAAAGGGCATGAAATTCTTCCTGAAGGTGCCCTTTCTTCCTGCAGTCCATGTGTAAGCAGGGTTTGCACCTGTCTTAGAATCTTCTGATGAAAAAGTGATGACTAAATACTGAAATCCATCGAGCAAACAGGAAATCATACTCCAGAGCAAAAATTGCTCTTTGTCTTGCTGTTGCAGTCAACAGCCCAGGATGAGAAGGCCCATGTGTGTGTGCATGTGTGTCCTGCAAATATCACACAGTTTCCTGGTTCATGGGAAAAGTGCCTCGGAAACTTAACTCATTGATTCCCAGCAGATTGAAACAGGGGTCAAATGGATTAAATAACTGAAAGCACCACAAAAGGCACCCATCAGTCTTAGAACTCTTCCCTTCAGCTCACTGTAGGGCAGCCTTTGGCAGCTGTTTCTGCAGGAGAACGTGTCACTAGTGGTGTAATTCTCCTAGTGCTGAAGTGAGCTCAGCACCTCATGGGTGCTTTGAGATCTAAAGGATCTGAAGTCCTACCTGAGGACTTTAAAACATCCCTGGAGGGACTGTTGGGAGTGCTTGCTCTCTGCTGCCTCCACACACATAGCATGGTGGATTTGCTATAGGGTGTAGCTCATTCTGTGGAGGTCATCATCCTCTCAGGCTGTTTTCTCTTAGCCAAGCACGGATTATTTGAGTTCCATGAGTGTGACCTCACAGACTTTGTGCATTTTTCAGCCCAAAGCAGATCTGTAACAGGTCTGATCCTTCAGGGATACTTTGGCCAGGGCCATATGGCTGGATGATGACAGAGGTTCAAGCCCTGGAGTCTCCCCATTCCCCTCTAGGTCACGCTTTTTCCTGCCGGTTTTGAGGCTGTTGTTTTGCGGTGGCTGTTGATCTTTTCTGGAAGTACATTGACAATAATGAAAGTACTTAGAGAATCCTTAGCATTTCTGAGGTGGTGTCACAGACAGATTTGTGTTTTGAGTACTTCCTTCCTGCTAGTTTTGATCTACAATGCGTTTAGGGCATTGATTTTTTTTTTAGCAGAAATGCTGTCCTTTATTTTCTGCTCTTTTCTTGCAGGCACACCCAGCTTCCTGTTACACATTTTGGGTAGGACTGTACCAGAGATACCAACTGTTTGATTTTTGCACCTCACTCTGGCACTGTACTGAAATATAAGGGAAGGATATTTAAATGTCATGAGTGTGATCCAGATCCAATAAATCCAGAGCAGCTCAGATATTGATTTCAGTTGGGATGGGTTTTAGCCAAAAATATGCATTTTATTTAGATTCTGTTTTCCATCACATATCTGTATTATGTTGCTAAATTCATGGAAAGATGCCAATGGATTTGGAGTTTATTGATAACTCTTACAGCAAAAATGCATCCTGGGACTTGAGTTGCCACTTAGCTTGAGGTCAGCAACTTCTTCCAAGAGTTTGCTTAATTAATGGAGATGACCTGATTGCTGTTGAGCTGGAAGGTATTGAAGAGGTTCATAGTTCACACAGACTCCATGGGTTACAGGCAGGACAAGGCAGAAAAGTTGCAGGGTGCATCTCTTGGCATTGTTTCAGTGAGGAGGAAACCCTGGTTTTGATGTGTAATTAAACCTTTACAGCTGAGAACATCTCAGCAGTTTTATGTCCCCATTTTCCAGAAAAAAGCCTTTAATTGCTGTTGATTTATAAAACAACCCCACAGGCTCCCAGTACTTTTCCCCAGCAGAGTTTGTTGGGTTTGGGCTCCTTGTGCCTGCTGCACCTAAATTGGTATTTCCCGGTCAATGAGTTGCTGTGCTCTCGTGTGCAAAAGCTGATTTTCCAGGATGCAGAATATAAAATAGGCTGTGTACTGAGTGGGAGGTTCCAGGGTATGATACGTGGCTGCACAATCCTTGGGAGCCAAGTAAAATACTTCTTTTCTATATATAGTCACCTGAAATCCAGCAGCAAAGACACTTCTGAATCTTGCACTCAAAACTTAGTTTTTGAGAAGCGCTTTTTGCTCCTTAATATTGCAATTCTTTTTATTTTTCATTTCCACGTGGTTTTGCAGAAGTGCCAAATGCTTTCACGGTGAATTCAAAAGAAATCTAAAAAGGTTAGGAAATTAAAAAAAAAAAGGCAGAACATTTTAAATACTGCCTTTTCCTGAGTAAAATAATTCCCCTTATTTGTGTTTGAAGCAAAGTCTGTAACTTTCATAATTTCTTTTCCCAGATCTTTCCTGTTGTGTACAATTAAGGCAAAGGCTGATTTTCACAGCCGCTGTGGTTGGATCTCTCAGTTAAAAGGGACTGACTTTGGATCTGCCATAAATGTGTTGGATCTTCTTTGGGCACTGAGACGACAATAGAAGTGAATTTTGCAAAAGGCAGTGACAAGTCTTTGACCTGACTCACAAGTTGCAGGGACCTCCTGTGCCTCTGGAGTCTCAGATCAAATTATCAGCTTTTCATGTTTTGTCACCAATTTAGGAGTGTCAGTTTTTGAATATTCATTTTTAGATAATATCAGTCGAGAAAAGAGGGGAAAAAAAGTAAAATCTAGTGCTGGATCTGAGCAGAAACAGAAAGGTCAGTGGTTAAGTTCTGCCTTATGTGTTGTATATGCTGAAATGTCCTTTTATTAAATTAACCCACGAAGTGAAAGAGTAGCTGAAAACTGTAACACTTGGCCATGCAACATAGGTCAAAGGTTACCTTTTTTTCTCAAAAATGGTTTTGCAAATCTTTTTCAGAGCTGATAGATACACACCTTAGCTGGATACAAAACATTATATGAAAAAGAATGACTGTGATCTTTGATCCAAGCAATCAAAAAGAAAGGTAATTGGTATTTTTCTGCCTTTTCTCCAGCTGTGTGTTTCTCTTAACCTTTATTTATTTATTTTTTCAATTAAAAAGTCATGCCCCTTTTTATTTGGCTTAGAGGGTTTAAAAGAGTTGATTTTATTTAATTTAATTTTTTTTTTCCATTCTTTTCTTTCCCCACTCGTGTTGCACAGAGATGTCCCGAGGCGGCCGGGGCCCGGCGGGCAGGGAAGGAGCGGCGGGGCCGGGCAGGGCAGGGCAGGGCAGGGCAGGGCCGGCTCTGGGGCACCCTGCACCCCCGGGCTCGGGGCTGCTCCCTCAGTGCTGCCCCGGCTTTGCTGTGCATGTCCCAGCTCCTCGTGGGCACGGCAGGATGCGGAATATTGCAGGGACGAACCGCTGGGGCTGAGCTTTGCCTTCTCTGAGGGGCCCCTCGCTGCTGTGGGATCCCCGGAGGGTCTCTGCCACGGGCGTGGGGCTGTGGCAACACCCACAGCATCCCTGTTATCCCGGGGATCTGTGGGCACGGGCACAGCCATCCTGGCCGTGTGTGCAGGGAGTGGCACCCACGGCATCCCTGTTATCCTGGGGATCCGTGGGCACAGGCACAGCCATCCTGGCCATGTGTGCAGGGAGTGGCACCCACGGCATCCCTGTTATCCTGGGGATCCGTGGGCACAGGCACAGCCATCCTGGCCGTGTGTGCAGGGAGTGGCACCCACGGCATCCCTGTTATCCCGGGGATCCGTGGGCACGGGCACAGCCATCCTGGCCATGTGTGCAGAGGGTGTGAGGGTGGCACCCTCACAGGTGACACTGCCAGCTCAGACAGGCTCCTTTTGTCTCGGGACTGCTGGGGACACGAGCCGGTGTCACCCCACGGGAACACGCTCCACATTTCCAGCTGAGAGGATGTGAGGGAGTCTCGATTGTCTGCGGGGCCTGGAGCCCGGACAGACTCTGCCCATCAGGGGGACACAGGCTCCCTCCATAACTCCAGCAGCCTCTGGGTCACCTCTCTTGGAGATCTCCAGGGCCACTGTCCCACTCCTACAGCAGCAGGATGTGACAGAGGACATGCTGAAGGAGTTCAGGCCCAGCCAGGCATTTCCTTGGCCTGGATGGCTGATGGCAGCTGTATTTCAATATCTTCTTTTATGATTTAATCTGTCATTATCTCTGCATATGTGCTCGTGGCCCCATTAATCAGTTCTCTCTCATTAACGGATCAATAGCAGTGTGCTCCAGAGCAGCCGGTGCCAGGCACCTTAAATAACAATGTTTTATTTATTAATCACATAATATTCATTTCCTCTCAGCTAGAAATGAGCAAATAATGAGAACTGATACTTGAGATACATTTTAACCACTCTACCAAAAAAAGATAGCTGTGAGTTCACAAGAGCAGGTTCTGCACATGCTCTGGGCTTCCTCTGGAGTTTAGACAGGGCTCAGTTTGCTGATTTTGTTCAACCTTCAGTTGAAACCTGGGTCTCTTGGGTTACACCTGGACCTGGGTCCACATACTCCCACATCTGGAGCAGATCCCCAAAGACGTGTGATTTTACTAGGCTTGGTCTGGAGGTGATTTCAAGCTGGGAGAGCGATCCTTGCCTTGGGATCTCTTCCTGTTAATTTCCATATTCATTGCGTTTAGGGACTCTGGTTGTAGATTAGGACTTTTCAGTGCTGGGATGAGCACTGATGCACTTTAGTGATGCCCATCTTAAACTGCACCTCACACTGCCCTCACCACTTGGATTTAGGTGAAATTCGGGGTGACTATGGGACATTCAGGCCAGCTGATAACAGGGAGCTCTTGTCATTCAGGTGCTTACAAAAAACGCCAATTTTCCACGTGGAGGAGCTGGCAGGGAGCGATCCCGGGTGTGCCTGTCTGTGGGGTTAGTGCTTCAGACTGTTCTCTTGCAGCTTTTTAGCCCTGTTCAGGCTGCAGCCCCCTGTCACCTCAGCCCACAGAACCCGCTGCTGACCTCACACGAGGGAAAGTGAAGTTTGCAGGCTGAGTCAGCACTTCACCACAGCATCCAGCCTGCCCAGAGCCGGCCCCGGGCAGGGAGCAGCCAGAGCTGGACCCCTCACAGCCTCTTCAGTGAACTCCATTTAATTATCTGCTCCCGTTTCACTTCATTTTTAACCCTTCCTAGATGCAGATGACTGTTGGCTCTGATATTTCCATGACTGCATTAGATAAAAGGAAGCTCATCTATGGTACTTTTGGTACACTGGCAGCCCAAACAAATGTGTCAATAAATGAATCGCCTGCAGCCTCTGCCCACTTGTTTCTCAAAGGGAAATGACCCTGTAAGAGTGGGTGCCCACTTCTTTTACCTCACTGCTATTTTTAGCTGAGGCTGTGAAAAATTTCCATTGAAGACCTGCTCCTGTCATTTCCTGGGTAGAGCAAACAGGAAGCTCTGAGTGAGCGGGAGGAGGTTGTGGCCTCAGAGCGGCCCAACCTCCCCTCCCTCCGGCTGCTGCCTCGCACTGCAGACACCCAGCACCCTCAGGGGCTCTGCTTGCCACAGCTCAGCCCGAAGCCAGCAGGTGACCGGGGCCCGCAGGGTGCTGGGCAGCACGAGAGGGCAGCAGCTCTGCTCTTCTTGCCCAAATCATTTCCAGGAGGCACCAGTCTGGTTGAAGTCAGGCAGTTCCCAGCTGGAGTTAGAAAGAGCTAAGCCGTGGGCTGTTAATGGTGGGATTTTGGAGCATGGAGTTCCTGGAGTACAGCCCCCCACAGCCAGTAGCAACATGGAGCTTTGAAAAATCACAGATTTTACTTTCTCAGAGACAAATCCCAGCGTGCAGAGAGGAGGGAGATTTCAAACCATGAATCATAACTATTAAAAACTAATTCATGTGTTCCCCTTCCCAGAGACTTGCCAGAGATTGGGCACAAGATTTTTTTTAGATTGGGGGAAGTGGTGAAATAGTATGTTGATTAATACTATGTTAATTAATGTTTTTCATAAACATTTATTAGAAATGGGATAGAGTGTAGAAGAGTCTTAGAGCTGCAAACCTGAGGATTAATCAGTCTTGGGTGAGGGTCTGCTTTGGTTTGAGTTAGTCCCTGTTTCAGCCCTCAAATATCAACAGGGAGAAATCATTTAGATCTGGGGTCTGAAACCTAGAAAAACTGGCTTTCTGGTTTTAAGGCAACTTTGTCAAAGTAACTAAACAGTTTCCACACCATGATGAATACAGCACCAGGAGCTGCAGGTGAAATGGAGCCCCCAAAAAAGGCAGTTCTGGAGTTCTGCACCAAAATGCTCATGGTTTAGGTCTCTCCTAATTAAAGTTCAGAGATTTCTGCGCTTAAATTCTAGAGAGGTAATTGTTCCAAGAGGCGCCAAAGGGTGCTTTAGGCAAGTGAGTTTGAAAAGTTGCCAGGAGACATTGGCTTTTGTAAATAAAGTGATTTTGTTCTGACTTTTTAAACAGACCACAAAGTTCTTCAGTGTCCTCTTGAGCTTTTTAACAAGCCTGTCCCAGCCTCTCATAGTACCCTGGTGGTGCAGGAAGTTGTTTGTGCTACAGTCTGCAAACAAATTATAATAAAAATGTAAAGTGGGTAGAGTCTAGAGTGGGATTAAAAAATACCAAACATAAACCACCCAAATGCAAACTTTTTCACCTGAGTTGCAGTCTCTGTCTTTCCATCACTGTCCACTATATTTCCTCCAAACCTGGCCTTTTTCTCTTCAAAATATTCTTCTTTCAGCCTAGTGAAAATGTGAAAATGCTTAGATACTTAGAGATGTTTCTTTGGTTTTTTCCCTGGGGTAAAGGCAGCGTCTGTGACAGAGGGAGGTGTGCGCGTGAGGGATGTGGCAGGTCCTGGGCAGGTGCTGCAGCCTCTCTGTGTTTTATGGTACTTGAAGCACAGTGAAACCCCCTCTCTCCACTCTTTGCCTTCCAAAAATGTGTAGTCTGGGCAAACAGGACCATTTATGTTTTAATAAAATTTAAGTTATGAATGCAGAGGGGATGTTTTCAGCTTGACTGCCCAAGGATTGCTTTTACTTTTTACTTGTCGTGATGCTGGAAACGCTTTAATGTTTCCTCCCCTTTCTTTTATTTGCCAGTTAACGAAATTATCAGGAAGGAATTTTCTGGACTCCCTGCCAGAAGTCAGACATAGAAGAGATTTGTGAGACAACTTTTACCGAATCCTTCCATAAGTGACCTCTTAGATCCTTCCAGTGCCCCTGCAACCTCCGGCTTCCTTTGCACTTCATCTCCAGGCAGCGACTCAGTGCGAGGAACAATGAATTGGCACCAAGTGACAGCCTTGACTGAGCAGCTCGCCACCTCTCTCTGTAAACACCACGAAGGACACCCTTCCTTTCATCCAGAGATCACATTGTTCTCCTGGAACAGAGCATCTGTCTGAGGAAACACTTCAAGCCTGCTGCAAACCATCTGTCTGCGCATCCATCCATCGACAGGAGACGGGACCTGTCCCCTGAGCAGGGCACAGAGCCTGGGGGTGGGCACTGGGGGTGGGGAAAGGGGAACAAAGAGTAATATATTCCATGAAAGAATAACACCATCCTGCAGGTCACTAACAATGATTTGCCCTCCAGGTTTCAAAGCCCTCCTGAGAAATTTTATTATTGTAGGAAGCTGAGGCAGCCCAAGCTCGCTCAGCCTTCATCCAGTCTGGGATCAAAAGCACTGTGATTGGTATTTCAGACAGGAGATGTCAGCTGAATCCAGGAGTTTTCTTCATTTTTCTCGTCAGACTGGATAGGAATTTGAAGGAGAGGGATTCTCATAGACAAGCAGTGAAAAGAGCAATTCAGCACTTGCAACGCCTGTCCCAAGGTAAAATATAAACCCAGGTAAAACAGAGATTAATATATAGGAGTCACAGTAAATCCAAAGATTGTATGATTGATCCTTATGAGTATTTAGGCAGTGTATGAACAGATCTTAGATATTTTCTCTCTAACAGATTGTTGCTGTTTCTTTTCATGTAGAACCTGCTCTTGGCTCATAACTTATCTCATTTAGCAGCTGGAACATTTACTCACCCAAGCTGGAGAGGAAAATAATTGCATTTTACAGAAGCCATACATTCCAGAGAAAATATACACCTATTTATATTCACCTTGCCTCCTTAGCTTTGCAGAGCTACCAGCAATTCCTGGAAAGGTTAAATTTCCATGTGAGTTAGTATTTTGTTATGTTTTCCTTCATGTGTTAGAATATCCTGTCCTGACTCCTGCTTAGCACATTCCAGGTAACCACTGCCACCTGCAGTTGTACAGCTACAAGTTAGAACATTCAGGAGAGTCAGTGCCTCCTCAGTGGGATAAAAAGGCTTCCTGAGTGGGTGATCAGTGTACAGTAAAAGATAACCATAATATTTTAGGAATTACATAGTAATCCTTCCTGGTTTTATAAATAAGGAATGCTGATATTTTCAGGAATGCAGAGCCTGAGCTCTGCTCTAGAAAGCACAGTGAAACTAATCCAGTTTTCAGTTGTGTCACAGTAAACTTTGCAGAACACCAGCATGTCCACTGCTCACAGCAGGAATTAGGTGATGGGAATACAGCAGAGCAGCCCCAAAATTGGTTCCCCAATGTCTCAAGAAAGATTTTGCAGAACTTCTGCAGAGCATCTGCTTGGTCCAACAAAAATCTCTTCAGGACTATCAGGAAGAATATATTTTCTGCCAACTAAAAACTGGCGCTTAAACTCTGCAAGGTCTTGGGCTTTAGAGTGGGAGACAGAAGCATTAGGTTCTTCAGAACACCTGACCTGGGTCTCAGCTAAAATTTGGCTCTTAAACAGAAATCTGAATTTCACAAGAGCAGCTCTGAACTCCAGGTTCAGCCCAGCTCAGATCCTGAACCAGAGCAGAGCCCTGCACATCCCAGCCTGGCATTAACTGCACACCCTGGCTTCTGTTTCTCCTTTGTGAGATTCAAATCTTTCATCCAAATTGAGTCCTCTGTATCCCAGCACCCAGAGCTCCTGGGATGCCTCATTGTGGTGCTCTCATTGTGAGCTCTGCCCTGCAGCAGCACCCCTGGTGCCATGGCCAGGCCTCAGCCTCTACCTGCACAGGTGAAAATGGCCTTTTTTTAATTGCTGACTTCTACAGAAACAAAACTGAGACCCAGACTTGTGAACAGGGGAAACCCTGTTGGACAGCACTCAGCAGGGCTCTGACTGGCTCACACGCCTCAAAAAGCTATTTTGGATTGTTGTAAACTGTCAGTGGGCCAGAATCTGACACATATTAAGGGATTTTCATGCAGTCTGATGAATTGGACAATTTTGACATGTTCTAAAGGCCAGAAGTTGCCTGTCAGAAGTTCTTTGCTGCAGCTGAGTAAAAGAACAGACCAAATGCATCTCCCAGTTTCACACTTGGATGTATCAAACGTTTTCCACCATCCAACCTGTAAAGTTGGAGAAATTTAAAAAAACAACCCAAAAACCCATTCACAGGAGAAAAAAAAATCCTCAAATTACTGGCAGAATCTTCTCTCTTGCTGGATTTTAAATAGAAGCTCAAAGAAGCCCAGGACAGTCTTTTCAGATCTGTGATGTGCTGATGCTGCTACTCTGGTGATTGTCTGCAGCAACTACTTATCAATTTAGGAGTATAATTTTTTTGCATATTTATTTTTAGATAATATCAGTTTAGAAAAGGGAGGGGGAAACTAAAACCTGGTGCTGGATCTGAGCAAAGAGAAAGGTCAGTGTTTAAGTTCTGCCTTACGGATTGTAGATGCTGAAATGTCGTTTTAATAACTTAAACCCCAAAAGGAAAGAGTAGCTGAAACCTGTAGCCTTTGGATGTGGAGCAAAGGCTGTTGAGGGGCCAGAGGGACCCAGGCAGGCAAAGCCCTGCAGTGCTTCATGGAACTGCTCTGCAGGCTGCACCCAGAGACCTCTGCAACCAAAATACACAAGATTTCCACTGTGCTGATGTGTTCTTCAGGCACTTTGCTATAGAGGGGGAGAGAGGGTTGGGTTTTGAGTTGTTGGATTTTTTTTTTTTGGTGGAGTTTTTTTTGTTCGTTTTGATTTTTGTTTGGTTTTTTATTTTGTTTTTGGTTTGATGGTTTTTTTAGGTTTTTGGGCCTGATATTTTTTTTGTTTGGGTTTTTTTGGGGCGGGGAGGAGATTTTTATGTGCTACAGGTGCTCTAGTCTCGCTTGCATTGACTGTATTCCTCATCTTTAATGCATAGGTATTAATCTGTTTGTGTACAGTGTAATTTATATAATACACCCACACAGAGAGGGACTACTTACAAGGGCTGATAGTGACAGGACAAGGGGAAATGGCTTCAAACTGGCAGAGAGTAGCTTTAAATCAGAAATTAGGATAAAAATCATCGCTGTGAGGGAGGTGAGGCCCTGGCACAGGGTGCCCAGAGCAGCTGTGGCTGCCCCTGGATCCCTGGCAGTGCCCAAGGCCAGGCTGGACACTGGGGCTTGGAGCAGCCTGGGACAGTGGGAGGTGTCCCTGCCATGGCAGGGGTGGCACTGGGTGATGTTTAAGGTCCCTGCCAGGCCATGCCCTGATCTCTGTGAGTGTATTTTATATCCATGATTAGAAATGAACTCCCTGTACAGAGCTGGGTCACTCCTGTGCTGGCTCCCAGCACGTGAGCAGCTCAGGGTGGAGGGGTCACCCCTTGTATTCTCTAGACAACATTTTAGGGTTCAGTCACAGCTGCATGAGCTCAGGCTGTGCTGCCCCATCTGCTTTTCCATGCAACAGTAGTTAAATAATTCAGCTTCAACCAACTTTATATTTATTTCCGGAGAAAAGGAGCATCCTCAGCCATAGTGTTGTGCATTGTTGTCTCTTTAAAAAGGAAATTGATATGTTAAAATTATATAGCTAGGCTGAAGAATTTCAATATATACAGTACTAAATTATTTCCTGTTCTTGCTGAGCAGTGTTTTTCCAGTATTAATATTTTTGTTACTTAATACAGCTTTCTCTCTGTAGAAGCACAAGCTTAACCTTGGAAGAGTTAAAAGCATTTTGTGAGCAATTTTTTCTCACTCTGTCTGGAAAATAGCCATATTTGCACATGAGGAAATTCTGTCTTTCCTCAGTTATCTGAATGTTTCACCACAGTGCCTTCCTGCCATTGTACCAAAGGCCTACAAATATCTTGTCTGCAGGGTGAACAACTCTAATGCATTTTCCATCAAAGTTGCACCATGTGAAGTTCATGGGGTGCATTGGAACTCAAAAGTTCATCTCTTTATTTGTGTTTTGTGTGTGTGTGGTTTGGGTTTGGTTTTTTTTACTTCCATTTTTCCATCCAAGCTTTGGCTGCGAATACAGGATGAGCTTCTATAAACTTCTGCATCAAATATACGTAGAATAAAAATCATCATTCATGATATGTAAACAGTCTGAGAGTGGAATGGGAGTGGGCAGATATCAGGAAGATTTTTTTTTTTGTCAGTTATGAGTGTTGGAAGTTGAGTTTGCCAGGAGAGCAATTGCTTGTGAAGATACTTGCAATGAAATATGAAGTTCTGTTTTTGTTTTTCTCCATGAGAATGAGCAAAATGTAAGATCTGAGCAACAGCAATGGAGTGAAAGTGTCTCATGTATGTTGTTTTTATTGGTAGAAAGAATGTAGAAGAGTCATGGGTTTTGCACTTGCTTTATTTGTATCCATGTAAATATGTATCCCTTCCATCCTCCCTGTAGGAGTACAGCATTTCCTGAATGTAGAGTATTTCCAAAACCAGCACTATGTTATTCTCCATTGTATAAAAAGCTGCTGCTTCATAACATATCTAAACCAGTTCTCAAAGTAGCTAGCATGTTTTTTAAAGTGTATTTTGTAATCCATATCTTTACCAAAAAAAAGTGACTGTGCTTTTTGTCTCACCAAATATGCAACAACTTTTGGATTAAGGTTTGTATTTATAAAGGATCAATTTTCATTTTCCGAATGCCTTACTTTTCTATGCAATTGTTGTTGAATTGTTGTTGTCCTAAAAAAAGATGTATTTGATAAATTTCCCAAAGACTTCAAAGACAGCTTTAAACGCTTGAGAAATATGTTTCTAAATATTTCAATCTGACTTCTTCCCCATTTCTTTCCAAATTGCTACTTAATAGGGAACAATTATCTGCCAGATGGGACTCAAGAAAATGACTGTCTTAATTTCAAATCTTAAACTGATTCAGATCCTCATCATTTTTGCACCACTTAAAATCATCTGATGTTCCAGTTTAGCTGCAGTTCTGAGTGTTTGTTATTTATGTTTCATATTCCTGTGCAACAGGAAGAGATGCCACTGCTGGGTCTCGATGGGGTGAGTTGTAAAATTCTCCAGAAATCAACTCTTTTTCTCATCATTTACATTGCAGTGCTTTCTTACCTGTGAGGCACCACTCTGCCATCACATGTGGAAGGTTGTAATTCTTTATTCATCTCAGTTCAGAATGAGTAATCCACCTTTGGGAATGTTTGACATAAGATTGGCATCTGTATCTGTAATATCTGCTGCCTTGTAACTGCTGGGGTCACAGCTGATACCAGCTTCTGTAACCACCAGCCAGTATCGAACCCACTCTGGTCTGTTTGAGGTTTGTTTCGCCATTTTCATTGTTTCAGGGGTACAGAAATATAAATAAGTACCTGCACATTGCAATAAACTTCACCTGAAGGTGCTGATGCTGTAAAAGATGATCTCGACTGCAAAGAGTGGTTGCCTGGGGAAAAGGTGGGGGGTGACTTTCCTTCTGTAACTCATAAAATAGCAACATTGGGTAGAAAGCTCCAGAAGGACTGAGTCTCAGAAATGAATAATGTTTTTAAAACCCAGGGATCCCCAGCTGTGCTGCTGGAATCAGCAGTTATTGCAGGATTGCCCCTGCTCTGAGCAGGGACTGCCCTGGTGTGCTGGTGGCACCTGGGCACAGAGAGTCTGACAGTGCTGGCCTGCCTGGCACTCACGTTTTTGTCTGAGTGTGTGATTATGAAGTGATTCCCCCCAAAGCCCAGCCCTCCCTGCCCTGGATGTTCAGGTAAAGCCATATTTTAATAGACACACGAGTGAGCACTTGTCACTCACGTCATCCCAGCAGATGTCTTTTGACTCAAATTGCTTGTTCAAAACCCTAACTCACAATTGAAAAGGGGTTTATATCATCCACATTCCTACAACAACGTTGTTAACCTCCAATGTAATGTTTTTTTGCTATCTGTAAAGTATTTTTATATATTGCCTGTACTATGGTAGATTAGCAATAAATGAAAGGGCATCATCTACTGCAAGAGTGTTCGGTCTGTTCTTAAATACCTTTACTGCCTTTGATAAATGAATATCAAGGGGCTGAGTCACCCACTTGTCTTCTTGTCCTTGTCACCCTCCTAAACGCTCAGGAATGGGATGTGCAAAAGGATTGCAGAGTATAGAGCATTTCATCATTAATGAGCTGCTCAGCTCCCCTTTTTGTCAGGATCCCACCCAGGTTCTGTGGATGACACTGAGTCACATGGAGACCTCTTCATTTTCTCTTAATGTCTGCTTTCCCTCTTTTAATTCTCTATTCCCACCATCCCAATAAAAAGCCCCAAACAGTCCACACCAACAGGTACTGCAGAGTCTCAACCTCCATCTATGTGAATGTCCTTCTGCGTCAGTGGATGCTTATTTAGAGACTGGGGATGGACTCCATTTCACTTTTTTTCATCTAAATCTTCATTCTGCATTTCTCTACTGGAGACACTAAAAGAGACATTTTCGTACTGCTGTGCTGGAGGGATGCCCAGAGCCCATTATGGCCCAGTGAGAGTCGAGTTTATACAGCGTTCAATTAAAGACATTTACCTTAACAAAATCAATATTATCCTTTGCATTTAAAACCAGAGAATTCAAACCATATTCCATGCATTTGTTGGCCATGGAGCGAGTGCTTTGCTTTGCTTATTCACAAAAGCCTCAGAGCAGGGGCCATGTGGAAGTTCTTAACTCCCAAACCCTGTACAAAGGCTGGGAGCCTCACAAACCAGACAGGCTTCGCCAACAAAGAAGCTGTTACTGGCTAGGGGAGAACATTTTATGATGAGCAAATATATATGGCACACAGGGTTTTAGCTTTATTCAGCAACAGGAAAATTTAAGTAACTTAACCTGGAAATTCCACAGCTACGGTCTGCGAACTTGAGCACCTGACCTGATTCTCTGGCTTTAATTTATGTCTTGGGGCTGAGCTAAAGGACTACAACAGTACCCCAGATTTTTCGTCTTAACGGGAAATTTCCTGGATTTTGTAGACTTAACTCGCTCTTTTGTAACCCTTCAACATAGCTGACTTTTTTCCCAGTTTTCAGGGTAGCAGCAAGGAAGAAAACTCCATGTTTCTAATGAACATCTGGGTCTCGTATGAGCACTCGCGTGCTCCGCTGTGTAAATATGCGATTTACAGCTTCTTTTTCTTTTTTGAAATACAAATGTAATTCAGTCAATTTAAGAAGCTGCCTTTCAGCTTCAGAGCAGATTCTTTTCTAAATACATCATCACTGGCTTGCTCAGGTGGCCACGCTCAACTGGGCTCCTCCAAGGGAGCTTCACAGGGAAGAGGAGCTCCCACCCAGCACCATCCTCATCCTCCCTGCCCCTGTGCCTTACTTGGACTGGCTGCTCCTCTGAACTCATCATCTCAGTGAACTCAGGAGCTTGAACTCATTTTATTTAGGGAAGGCAAAGCCACAGCAGAGGATGTGAGCTCCTACTGACCCAAAGGGCAAAACTGCACAGCAAAATTGCTGAGGTTGTGAGGGATCACTTACCCTAAAAACCTGGGGAAGGGAGGTGGGAGAGGCTGGCAGGAGCCAGGCACCAGAGGTGACTGCAGCACACAGGCACCTCTTTATTCCACAGACCAAATCACAGCCAAGTCAAGGAGGGCACGGGGGCAGCCACTAAAATAAAGCCATTATCTGTTGCTCAGACACACACACAAACAGTAACAGGGTGTATTTTTCTGAGCTTTGCAGTCTGCCAGCTCTCTAACTACCTGTGAGAGCTCAGCTCTGCCCAGGGATTTTGGATGCAATGGATTTCAGGCCAGGGATGGGGTGTGGGGAGCAGCCAGCGTTCACTGTGCCAGTCTTGTTGTCTTCAGGGACCCTTCCTCTGCCAGCTGCATCGTTTCTGCACAGCTCTGGGGCTGAATGCCATTAAAGAAGTTATTTCTAAATGTTATTAACTGCTCTAAGGGCTGGGCTGTGCCTTGGGCACCAGAGAGTAAGAAACCAGCAGTAACAAACTGCAGTTCAGCTCCTCACACCCCTGGGCCTGACCTGCAGGTTTAGGTTGGCCTGAGTGTATTTTTCATGGACCCTTTATACAAAATCATTGAAAGACAAGCAGTGCCATGAACGCCTCCTTAGCTGCCTGATTCCACCAGCACGAGCAGACCACTGACATCAAAGCCCAGCTGATGTTTAACTTCCAAGCTTTTCCATCATGGGCTTCACTAAAGGAAAAGCAGGGGAAAACCTGAGACCTTTCCCTTTTCATTCTCCAGCGACCAGCTCAGTCAGGAGCACCTTTCTTTCCTTACCTTTATTCTTTTCCCCAGCACCTTTCTTTCCTTACCTTTATTCTTTTCCCCAGTTCCAAACTCGAACAGTTCCATAAATCAGGATTTGTGTTGGCTTCTGTAAAGGGCACTTACAAGAAACCACATTGGCTCCATCCACCTTCATACAGGCCAAACAGCATAAGGAATTAAGATATCAGGAAGATGTAATGTAATGTAATAAATGTAATGGGGCTGTGACCGTGTATCTCACACTGGCAGTGTTACATTAACAGTTGCACTCGGGGATCTGAAAGGTCTTTTCCAGCCTAAATGATTGTCTGATTTTCTAGGCTTTGCTCTGGGAATGGGCCTCACTTTGCCTCAGAACATCACTGCTCCCTCTCAGCCGCAGGCTGGGCCCACAGCAAAGCTGACAGAAAATGTGCTCTTTGCACTGCAGGGAGCGTTCAGTGCGTTCTTGTTTCCCCGAGCAAGGAGGGAGCCCGGGAGAGCTGCAGGGCAGGGTGGCAGGGTGGCAGAGTGGCAGGGTGGCAGGATGGCAGGGTGGCAGTGTGG
>VXBT01005394.1:541974-622680 GCA_013400235.1 Oriolus oriolus | reverse complement strand
GGCCCCAAAACACGTCTGAGACACCGCAGGCCCCAAAACACGTCTGAGACACTGCAGGCCCCAAAACACGTCTGAGACACCGCAGGCCCCAAAACACGTCTGAGACACCGCCGGCCCCAAAACACGTCTGAGACACCGCCGGCCCCAAAACACGTCTGAGACACTGCCGGCCCCAAAACACGTCTGAGACACTGCAGGCCCCAAAACACGTCTGAGACACCGCCGGCCCCGAAAGCCGCAGGTTTCTCCCGTTTGGTGAAGGCAGAGGAACATTCAGTTCCCCAGGGGCACTGCCCCGGGAAGGTCTCTCAGTCCCAGGGAAAACCAAACTGATCTTGATGGGACCCAGTGCAGAACACGGCCCAAGGCAGGACACAAAACCAGAGCAAAGCCAGATTCCCATCAGCTCTGACCTCTGATACTCACACGAGAGCTGGGAATTCCTCTGCTCCTGCTCTGTCTCCGAGATCAATTCCACTTCCATCCCATTTTCAGGTCTTCTTGAACAGATCTGCTCAACACAGGGAAAAATGACAGGGTTTCGTTCCACAAGGTAATAATTAAAAATGAACAGTTCTACTGTACATGTCAAAGTACTGGGCCTATTACATCCAATACTACTACTACTACTACTACTATTAATAATAATAATAATAATAGTAATAATTTGAACACCGTAAGTTTTCCTCAATAGAAAAATCTAGAAATCAAAAAGACATTGTTTCTATTTGGATTTTCATTAGAAAAAGACCTCCCATTTTAGCCTGTTTTTGGTATAAAAATAGCACCAGGGTAAGAACCAAAATCTAAATCTGTTCTATTTATGTTAACAACAGTTCTAATTTCAGGCTGCCTCTTTCCTGCACCACATTTTTCTATATTTCCTTTTGAGAGTTGTCCAAGATTGTAGCCTTGAATCCAAAACTTTTACCATTTCCTTGTAGGTCCAGCATCAAATCCCAAGGATCAAATTATTTCCTGGAATTTAAGTGTCTCTACAATAGATCGAATACATATTTAAGAAAAAGTTCTTCAGATTATTTAATGTGTGCGTTTCTTTAAGAATATGCAAATTTAAAGAGGAAAACTGAAATAATAACAACTTAGAGTGAGGCATGAATTAAACACCAGCTATTTTAAATTTTATGTAAATTATTTATATATTCTCAAATAGTGCATCACTGCTGCTGGTATTGTAAAGAAAGTCAAGGGAGTAATTCTCCGAGAAGCTGGACAGTTAAATGAGTAAATGAGCTTTACTTGGAGTAGGAACAGGGAGGAAAGGAAATTCAGTGTATTTGAGTTTTAGTACATCTGTGCTCAATGAGAGGTCCTTCAACACTGAGAAACCAGTGAGGAGCTGAAAAAGCAAGAAAACTTCTCTTCTTCTTCCCATTTATCCACACAAATGAGGTGTGAGAGGCTGAGTCCTGTGAGCTCCAAACCTCTGACAGACACACTGATGAGAAACAAGCACTTGGGTTTACTGACTTTGGGGAAAACTTCCCTTAGTCCATAAAAGACTAATTTGAATTGTAACTCGTGCCTGTGTGAGCTTATGGCTTCTCTTCCTGATGCATCCAAAGTATTTCAAGACAGCTTTTAACTAATAATTTTAAGCTGCTGTTTTTAAAGCTTTTTAAATTGAATTTCAGGTTTTATTCAAAAGCAGTTTCACACCAACTGGAAGCGAATCCAGGTGTCCCGTAAATAACAGATGCTTTTCAGCATTTCTAACCCAATAAAAATAGAAAACCTGCTCATCTGAATGGATGCCTACTGATTTACAGAATGGACTGAACATTTATCTATCAGGTCTCTCTGAGACCAGACTTTATAGAGCAAAATAAATCCAATACATAAAAGTCAACATTTACTAAGAAAGTATTTTAAAAGAGCAAATGCAAAACAGCTTTAAATCTGCTCTTCACCTCTAACGTTTCTGACTGTTGATATAGATCATGACTTTTAGTTGTCATTTAAATAACTTCAGTCAATTCCCCTCAAACACTTCCCTTTCCCTGAAGCAAACAGGGCGGAGGCACAGCTGGCAGGGCTCCGTGCTGCACTGGAGGACGACTGGAATTCTATAACTTATTTATGTTTCTGCACAGCTCAGGAAGTGGAGAATTCAGCGCAGAAAATGCCATTTTCCTTCGCAGCCACGAGAGGGGAGCCTTTTCCTTCTGTAACTCAGGGAAAGTCTCTTAACGTGCTCAGCACATGGAAAGCATTGGGAGAGGGAAAGTCAGCTCCTTGGATTTAGGAGAGAAGTTTGGCATCGTTTCCAAAGTCAGTAAATACATACATCCAGTCAATTAGAAACAATCCAGCCAGCTTACAACCACACTAATTACTTATGTGTGCTGAAGGCTCTTTGTTCAGGGCTTTGACATGAAATATGAATTTCTATAGGAGCCCTCGGTGCTTCTCCTCCCTCACACGAGGCCTGTGTGGAACCAGGACTGATTCCCTGGGGAATTGCCCGGGGCTTCTGCTGAAAGGCCACAGAGTCCCAGATCAAACCTCCAGCCACAAAGGACTGGCTTGCTGCAGGCTGGGAGCTCATTAATTGTGGGCTCAAATGTCACGGCTGCTGTTCAGGCTCAGCAGTTCATTGTGATGTTCTGGTTTACGTGGCCAGGTTCATGATGCGGTGATGAGATTTGCCCCTGCAGGACGAGCAGGGGCCTTTCCCTTGCTGGGGGTTAAGGAGTCAGGGCCAGAGCTGCACCCAGCAGGGGACAGAAATCCCTGCGCTGGCCCAGGGAGCTTGGACCGGGCCTCCACTGGCCACCAGCACGGGGAGACTGCCAGAGCCAAGCCCCAGCACCACTGGAGGGGCTGTTTCTGGGGGCATTAACCAGCAAATCCCTGTCCTGGAGCCCGGGGGGATGCTGAGGTGGCTCTCTGGAGAGGAGGTGGGTGGCACAGGAAGGCTGACATCCAACCTCAGACACGCAGCTCTCTCCTCCGCTTCCCTCTCTCCCGCAGCTGCAGACTCAGCAGCTCTGTTACCATAACATTTGATAAACTCAGTAAAAAATCAGAGAACCCATCGTCCCAGAGGGACATGGTGGGATTGTCACCTCTGGCTCTGCTTTGGCAAGGCCGGTATCCCCAGAGCCCGGACCCAGCACCACCAGAGCCTGGGTGAAGCCGGGTGAGGTTTCAGTGGGTGCTGCCAGGGCTGGCTGGTCCGGAGCCGTGCCCTGCTAACACACCCTGGCTGCAGAGCCCCGGGCACGGCTGCTGAGCTGCTGAAACAGCCGAGATCCCGAGTTTTCACTGCTGAAAGCTCAGGAACAGAAATCCTGTGAGCGGCTCAGCTGCTCCGCCGCCTCTCCCAGCCCCCGCTGTCCCCCACCCCAGCACGGTTCCATGGAACACAAACAGGCACATCCCGGCTGTCACTGCTCGTGTGAACCCTCTGTGGGACACATCCAAGGCCCTGGGACCAGGAGATAAGCCCTGGTTCTGGGTTCTCAGAATTCACGGATTAAAGCTCACCCAAGGGAAGGAGCACTTCTTACTGTCAACATATTTTGTTTCCAGAGAAGAAACTGCATGTAATAAAAAAAATCTTCACTTGAAATAGGTCCTTAGAAGAGCAAAATAATTGAGATCATGCTCTTTATTTATCACCAGAAAGGGATCGTGTTTTAAAGCTGTTTTGTTCTTCTTTACAGTTGCTGTCAATTCTGACCTTTCCATGTAACTCATCGGCAGTCTCTTATTTCTCCTTCTTTAAATAAAGGGAAAGAAGTAAGGAATTTTAACAAAGGCTTCTTATGCCTCAGCGATTCGCAGAAGTCTGAGTTAAAGTAGCACTAAGAAAACCCAAAGAGCTTCAAACTGTTTGAAAAAAGTTCTCACCCTCACCACTGATCAGCCTTTATCTCCACAGTATTTCTCGCTTCATTACCCACAGGTTCTCCAGTCATCTGGGTAGAAAGGACACGATATAAAAGTAAAACAGAAAATCAAAGAATTCAGTAAGTTAAAATGTTTGAGGCTTCTTTAAACAAGTATCATGAAGTACTAACGACGTAAAAAATTTCCCACGCTTTTCACACCTGGCGGAGTTTCTCTCATCCAGAGAAATGTCTTTGCTGGGAACGACTGAGCCTCTTCTCTTTTCAGTCCATTACCACCTTTTTCCCTGGACAAAGGCCAGACTGAGGTGTTGTTGTGCCGCACCCAGAGGCTGTGACCTGCGGCTGTTCTGCCCTTGGACGGGCGGGGAGGGGAGGGGAGGGTGCACCGGGCACAGACCGAGGCACCGAGGGGCACCGGGGGCACCGGGGAGCCAG
The DNA here is from genome assembly GCA_013400235.1 of Oriolus oriolus. NCBI lineage: Eukaryota > Metazoa > Chordata > Aves > Passeriformes > Corvidae > Oriolus > Oriolus oriolus. The sequence goes on along the minus strand of VXBT01005394.1, from coordinate 618,367 downwards.
CGCCCGGCAGCTGCGTGCAGGCACTGCTCGCTCTCGGCTGAATCTGGCCTCAAGACACCTGCTCCTATTTATCTGAGCAGATAACCGGGCCGCCAGCTGGTGTGGCAGAATCTCCCCAGTTCACCTCTTTTGGTCCATTTCCATACATTTAAATTTCCATAATAAGTTGAGTAGGCACTGAACGCTTTATGTTTGTCTCTCCTACCCAAGCAAAGCAATCTCAGAACTTCAGTTTGTACAAATACCCACAAGCAAAGCCGCCTGTCCTTCTCTGGTCACCTCAAGAAAAAAAAAAAAATTCCCATTATTGCTATTGGTTTGTCACTTTTACTGTCAGGTCAGAAGTTCCTGTTTCTAACAATATTTCACTGTATTTTCCAGTTTCTGCCTGCAGCTGTAACTGGAAGCAGGCACAAAATAAACAAAACTCTTTGGCACTTGCAGAGATTTGTGGGGTGGGAGAAACTGCCCACCCTCGGAGAGGAACAAAGGAAATCTCATTAATATCCATATCTACAGGGAGGCAGAGGGATTCTGTTTCTTTGGATTTAGCCATTAATCTGTTTTTATTACTTCCATTATTATTGTCATCCATGCTTCTGCTGCTTTATACTTTACCAAGTTAATTAACACTAAAGATTAAAATGCAGCTGCCTAAAACATCCTACCAGGATTCAAGCTGAAAACTCCCAGAATTCTAGAAATAAATTTTATGAAAGAACCAGCTCTGAAAGAACTTGTTGAGCAACTTTCTTACCTGTCAGGAGCCGATCTTCAGCAAGGTCCGGGATCTCATCTCATTCTGAGGCAGATTAGGAAAAACAAAGAAAAAACAGATCTCCTTTTCTGCTCAAAAAAACCCCTCAAAACTGTTTTATTAACATTTGCAATGTCTCAGAGTTGGAGATCTCCATGCAAGGAATGGTAAGGCAGCAAATATTTTGGGGCTTCTGAAAGCTCACAAAAACGAAGGTTTATAATCTTACTTAATACTGAAATCTCAGCCTTCAGGGATCAAAAATGGTGAGATGAGTGGTTAAATGAGGATAAACCTCTATACTGCACTTAAAAACCAGTTGTACGCCTAGGAAGAGCCGGATGAGAATTTATGAGGCTGCTCTGGAAGAACTCGCCAGGCGTTTGAGCTGTTACTGAAATGCAGCAACCCTGAGCTGCTCAAGGGGATGGGGGAAAGAAGAAGAAAATCAAAAATGCTGGGGGGAGTGCTGAATGCATAAACTGGCATATTTGTACCTATTTCCATTCTTTTCATATTTCTGAATTAATCTGGTCTTCATAAAAAAATAATGGCAGCCTCAGAGGGAGCTGCAGAGCATTTCAGGCCATGGCACAGAGCAGAGTCTCAGAACAGTTTGGGCTGGCAGGCACATTAAACATCACCCAGTGCCACCCCTGCCATGGCAGGGACACCTCCCACTGTCCCAGGCTGCTCCCAGCCCCAGTGTCCAGCCTGGCCTTGGGCACTGCCAGGGATCCAGGGGCAGCCACAGCTGCTCTGGGCACCCTGTGCCAGGGCCTCCCCCCCCTCCCAGGGAAGGATTCCTTCCCAGTCTCTGAACTAAACCTCCTCCCTGTCAGATTGAAGCCATTCCCCTTGTCCTGTCACTGTGTTTCCTTGGTTTACAATCCCAAGCACGCTGGAGGGGCAGGGAGCCGTGGGTGGACTCTGGAGCCTGGCTGGCAGCGGGGCCTCTCCATTAGGAGAAGAGGGATGTGTAACGTCTCAGAGTACTTAACTCCAATTAACTGATTAGCTGGAGGTAAAATCCGAGCAAACACAAGGCTGTTTGACGTCTGGAAGTCAGAGACTGCCAGCTGTCTCTGTTTGGAGTACAGAGACCGTCTGGGCTTTCAGTTTGGAGTTGAATGTGGGATGGCTGAGGAGGAACTCAGCCTGGCCAGGGCACCACGTGCTCTGGAGCGTGGCCTGGGAAGCTGCTGCTGCACACAGTGACAGCAGATCTGGGGTGCCAAATCCCCACCCTGGGGTGCCCTGGGTGCCTGAGGGGGTACGTGGCTCCAGGGAGAAGAGCTGGAAAAGGAAAACACGTGGCTGTGGGTGATAACTGATGGTGAGGGATCACTCTGGCAGGCAGCTGATAACAATAAAAACACCAGCTCCCTGCTCAGAGATGAGGCTTTTCATCCACAGCTCCAACAGCTCCACGCACTGCTCCCAATCATTATGGATATTTTCAAGGAGCAGAACAATTTCACAGCTCCATGGAACAATCTGCCTGCCAGGCTGCCAGCAGGGGCTACAGGCAAAGCCTCAGCCTGGCACCACCCCACCACCGCCCTCCTCTGAGGGCTGGACCCCAGCCAAGGGCCCCCTGTGAGGACACACCTGGGCTGCCCACTGCTGCTCCTGGCACTGTTCTTCCTCCTCTCCCTCCTCTTCACCTTCCCCTCCTGCTGCTCCCCAGGTTATAGGGCTGACACGATGATCTCAGAGGTCTTTTCCTGTCGATGGTGAGCAGCAGTCGGTGAGTTTGGGGCAGGGCAGCCAGGTGAGCCCACGCCTGCCAGGGGAGGCAGGAGCTGGGGCTCCCCAGGAGATTCAGGCCAGGGCTCAGCAGGGAGAGGTGGGGACAGGGCTGGCAGAAGGGGCAGGGACAGGCACCAGGGACTGTCACCTCTGGCACAGGATCCAAGGGAAGATGCAGCTCCCTGCCACGGGAGCTCTGCTCTCGGAGCTCGGCACCACACCTGAGCGATGCTTTGAGCGCAGAGCCTGAGCCTGTCAGCACACAGAGCACTCCAAGGGCTCGGGAGCTGCCAAGAGATTTCCTTCCCCTCACTGCCTCCTCTCAGACCCTGCTCTGATCTGTGTCCTGCACGAGGTTTTCAGCTTTCTGATTAAATACTTAAACTGTCCGTGTCTGCCCCAGGACCGAGGCCTCGGCTGAGGCTGGGACTGTCAATTCTGATTCCTACATTTTTCTGTTAAATTTACTGTCTTGTTTCACTGCTTTACCTCATATGACATTTTTGCTTCTCTTTCCCAGTGTTCTTTTAACAGCACTATTGATTCAAATGGATGCAAGCAATCGTTTTCAAAGGAACATGTTCCTGTTTAAGATCAAATCAGAACACTCAGCCAAGTTAATTGTCTTAAAAGGTGTGCTTAGGATCAGTGGAGAAAAGTTTCTTTATTGGATCAGATTCTGATCACAGATTTAATGAGACTTGCATGGTATGAGACAGGACAAATCTGGCCTTTAATATTTACAGTTCTCCAATAAATCTTAGCAATTAGTTTTTAAATAGCAGCAGCAATATACCCACTATTACTTACTGTGAAAGCTTCAAACATTGAACACAGGAAAGTTTTCCTATAAAAATAACTTTTAAACTTTGATAGACAAAGACATAAATAAAATACTAAAAATACCTTTTTGCAGAGAACATAAATGTTGTTTATCCCAAGCCATCCTGTGTCCAAACCACATCATGTCCATGTGCTTCAGAGTCAGACAATTTCCACAGATATGTCAAGGCTATAGACAGGCTGCATTAGACAGCTGGGATGACAGGGACACAAGATGACCCTGTTACAGAAACAAGGCCAGAGGAGAGCCTCTCCTGCCTCTGACCAAATAATTCATACCAGGCAACACCCACTGCAGCAATGCAGCAAACACTGCTGGCAGGGAAAGGGACAACAATCCCAGGAAGATAAACAACTTCCAAAACATCCTGCTTAGCTGGGAAGCAAACCCACTCAGAGCTCAGAAAATGATGTTCTGACAACAAATGCCACCTGTAAAACAGGGGCACTGCAAACTCACGGAGGGCTGAGGTGTTTCAATACCCAGTGCCAGGACAGCTCCTCGTTTTCCCTCGGACAGTCCCCAGAGGAAAGGCTTCTAAAGGGGCCGAGTCAGGGTTCAGAAAAATTGGTTTTGAGAACATTCTTGTTGTCCAAAGTCATTAAACTTGTAAAAAACCTGCCAGCACAGCCTCTGTCAAACAGTTCCAGTAGCACTTCCTTCACTAAATACCTCTTCAAGCACAAAATAATTTATATTACACCCTTCCTATTCTGCACCAGGCTGCACTGCAGTAACTCTGTGCAGTACTCCAGAATCAGGAACCTAGTCTGCTGCCAGCTGAAGGTACCTGGGAAGGCAGGTGTCTAAGACCAGTGTGCCACATTTTCCTCTGTGCTAATGTTCCTGCAGCCACGGGAATCGCTCGGCGTTCCCTGGACAGGGACACAGAGCTCTCTGTCTGCCACCTGCTTCTCAGACAACCAGGATTTGGGGAAATCTCACTCACAAAAAGCGCTGATCCTCAAAGATTCCAGTGGCTGGAAGGTGCCCAGAAGGAAAGGAGGAATTTGATTTCCTAATTCAAAGAAAAAGCTTCTTAACAGCTGCATTCCAGTGCAGCCCAGAGGCCGCTGATAACCTGGCCCACACGGAGTCTCTGCCCTTGGAGTGATCCCTGCAGGGAGCACAACACACTGACTCGGGGCTGAAAATACAAACACCTCTATTTTTCATCTGAAGGAGACAGAGGTTAAAGCGTGTTTGGAGAAAATATTCTCCTCTGCACTGGCAATTCAGTTCCCCGGCACAGCGATGCAGGCAGGGATGGGGAGGGTGGGATGCAGGGAGATCATCCTCCTTCCCCAGGCCTGCTTCACGCCCACCCCAGCCTGGCTGAACTACAGCATCTCCCATTTGTTATAAATTTCTACCTCCTGGTTTCTCTGTGCCTCTCTGTGGTGCACAGGAGCATTTTAATGTGTGCAATCCTTAAATGTCAGTGTAATGGGAAGCAGATGAGTCTTTTATGACAGCAATTTTTCTTTCGTTTTTCCTGCTAAAACTATGCAGCGGGAATAAAAAAAGATTTAGATGGTGAAAAGCGTGGTTTAGACCAGACATCACAATAATTCTGCCTTTAGCCACGTGAGGCACATCAGTGCATTAAGGCACCAGCCCCCTTCCAGGGTGCTCTGATGCAAACTGAGCTCATGGAGCTGAATGAGAATTCCTCGTCAGTGCTGCCCAGCCCTTCTGCTAATCAGGCTTTGTTCGGGACTCAATTTTGGGCTGCTGCAAGCTGCCTCGGCTCTCCTGGGCGCTGCACGGGACAGCAGAGCTGAGGGACAGTGCCTGCCCAGACAGCAGCACATCCCAGGCTGCAGCAGTGGGGAGGAAAAGCCATTTTTATCCTGTTCCTCCTCCTACCTCACTTCCAGAATTTTGTATGTGGCGCTTGCGGAGCCTGCAGAAGGAGCCAGGGATTTAATGAGCATTTGAAAGTTAAATAATTTGTAGATGTGACTGTTCTGAAGACTCTGTTTGCAGAGAGCCAAAAAAAGCAATGCCTCTGTATGTAGAGGAAGCTGAACCACTCTACACTTATCCAAAAACCCCTTCAGAAAGTTGTGGAAATGCCAATTGAGCCAGACAGGCACCAGTTTGGGAAGGCCACAGACTCAGGACATGTTCTTGTTAGAGCTGCTAAGGATGGAGATACCTGAAATCAACTGATATCGACTCCCTCCTGCACAAGTTCATGAAACAGATTTTCTTTGCACCCTTTTGAAAACAACTTTTCAAACATTTATCACACTGTTATTCGGCTGTATCACAGTAAAGCCTTTAGCTGTTTCTCCTGTCAGGCTGAGGCAGCACAGCGCTCACACTTTAAAGCAAAATTATAAGTGGTATCATTAAAAGGAAAAAACTCACAGAAGTAGTAGGAAAAAAAAAAACCAGGCAACATTTCAGCAGGCCATGCTGACTTGTGAGATCACCTGGGATGCTTTTCTTCTGTCTGGACACAGAGGCAACCAAAGTGTGTCTCCCAAATCTGCCGCTGGGGAGAAGCATCTCCCCAGGATTCCCAGGGACACCTGAGGTCCCTCCGGAGGGCTGGGCTAGGGGCTCTGACCGGGTCACACCCACCGCTGCTGGTCGGGCCAGAAACCACCCACAAAGGGCTTCTGCTCCGGAATCCGCCACTGCCACACCAACACTGCGTGCAGACACATCCATAAACGCCTGGAAAATGCCGTCTTCGGGTTCCCAACATGGTCTGAAATAAAAGCAACAGGACCAGGATTTGATCCCGGGTTCCCATCCTGACTTTTCTCCCGCGCTCACCTGAGATTTTGCCACACAGATCAGTTTTGTTTCCAAGGCTCGCTGCCTTTTCAGCAGGTGAAATGATCCCATAATTATCCTTAGCTTTTCTACGTGCCCAGAAAGAAATTTGTCATGAAATTACACCTTTTGAGAAGGAGCAGACAGGAGCTGCTTTGTCCGTGCACTGCATGAGGGAGAACCTGTTCGGAGCCCCAGCCTGGCAAAACTCCCCCTTTCTTGTGCTCTGTCTGCTCAAGAGAGCTCACGAACCACTTCAGGAGCTTGGTTTAACCCCTGAGGTAGTCTCTACAGTAGTTGTAATTAACTGAACAAATCAGCACCAATCCTTCAGACTCTGCATGAGAACAGGACTCCTCTACAGCGTGGTGATTTGAAGATGGCTGATAAAGAAAAGTCACGAAGTTGAATAGATGATCTGCTCAACACAGCATATTTTTAATTTCCCCTGCCTTGTTTGTGACTAAGTTCTTCGCAGTGCTGAGCCACCTAAGCTGCAGCATTATTCACATGCACAATTGGAACAAAGCAGCAAACAGTTCAAATTAATTCTGTATAAAGCCAGAACAAATTGTATAATTTGCAATGCAAATGGCATTTCAAGCTTCATTAACATCTTCTTTAGGATCTGGTGCCCCAGTAGTAGGATAGAGTGATGCTTCCCCAGCTCCAGGACATGTGCCAAGCACCCTGCCACCCCTCAGTTCCCTCTGCCAGGGAAGGAAACAGGAACACAAGCAACAAAAGCCACCAGTGGTAACAGAACTTGCTTTGCTCCAGTTTGAAAGGTTAACTTTCATTTTAGTGGAGTAAATTCCTGATGCACCCAAACATTGCCATTTCTTCTGCCTTTGCTTAAATAACTTCAGATCACAGCAGTGAACAGCGATGAAAATGGGAATTAATTTCCTCAAAAACAACCCAGACCCCCGTGAGCTTCCTTTTACTCTCAGGACTGAAAATGAAATCAGGTTGTGAGATAAAACCTTTGTACAAGGGAGATGTGAGATAAGAGCTCCAGGATTTGGCTGTCCTGCTTCCTCCCGTGCATCCCTGGTGCTTCCAGCAGAATCCACCTGCTGCTCCAAGGTGTGGGCCAGCAGCAGTGAACGGGGGTGATGGAACACCCAGAGTTTGGGGCAGGAACAAGCTGTGCCCACGGCAGGGTCACCAGGACAGGTCCAGCCCTCTCAGAGCACACAGGTGGCTCCACGGGAGGTCACTGCTGGCTGTGTGATGTTTGATATTGAGTCATTACATTTAAAGGAAGATATGGGAACAAACACTGATGGACAGTTTGGAAACACAGCATTAGAGAGATTTAAAGGCTGCTCACAGAGGAAACTCCACTGCTCGAGTTGGTTTGTGGATTCGGGCTGATGCAATTACACCAGAGCAGCTTTTCACAAGGGTAACTGATGTATAAACCCTGTGTAACAGGGATATTTTCATGCACTTTTCACACTTTAAAAAACTTTGTGCACTTTTATCTGCATAAGTGGAGAAGCCTTCCCTTGCAAGCAAACCCCAGGGGAAGCTCAGTGGGGTCTGGGAACCCAGATTTTGTTGGAGTGGCCACGAGGGGTCCTGCTCAACTCAGAACGCTCTGAACCTCCCTCAGCTAAATGTGACAAAATGCAAATGCAAACATGCACACAGGCTGGGTACAGAGATGCACACGCTAAATTTAGGGAATGCAAATATCCCTCTGATTCATCTGCCAGTGCAGGGATAAATCAGGTACCTGGCTCGAGCCACAGCAGCCCTGGCTTAGCCCAAACACCGCCCGTGCCCAGCCACAGCGGAACAAACGCCCTGACCCAGCCAGGCCCTGCGCTGCCCAGACAAAGCCGAGTCCCTGCTGCGCTCTGTGCCCAGCCAGACCCTTCCCGGGGCTCGTGGCACGCTCTGAGGGCGCAGCCGGGGCTGTGAGAGCCCCTCCGGCAGCGCAGAGCTCCGAGCGCCTGTCAGCGCCGGGCTCCGGCAGCACGGGGGGCACAGACCCAGCCCTGGGGCAGCGGAACGGTGCCAGCAGCTGCCCAGCCAAGGCAGGAAGCACCTCCACAGAGGCACCTGCAGTGAGGCTGAAGCACCCCAATAAAATGCTGGTTGTGCAGCCCACCAGGAGCACTTCTGGCAGAACAAAATTCTGAATGGGGAAATAAAACCCAAATTATATGCACAGATAAACATTTGCCTTTTCATGTGTTGGGCTTGGAGCAGCAGGGCTGGAGTTCAGCCACTTTGGGAGCTGAGGTGTCCCCTTTAACCATCCCCTTTTCCAAAAAGCGACCCATGGTTTGTTTTCTCATGGAGAAAACTGTCACAAGCCAAGCAGGCTGGGGGGGATGAGTGGCAGAGCCCTGGGTGCGAGGGTGCTGTGAAGGCACAGCAGTCACTCACTGCTCCCTCCTGGCCCACTTGAAATCCTGCTCTGACAGGTAGAGCAGAACAGCCTTACTGAGCTCCTGGTTTTGCTCCTTGAGTCATCTCTCTTTATTTTCCTGACAAATGCAGCTTTTGCACCTTCTCAGCACTGCAGAACCAGCCCGGGGAGCCGATCCCCCCGCATGCACCTCCGAGATGCAGCACAACTCTGGCTGCCAGAAGCTTCTCCTGAAGAACGGCAGATGCAGACAAATAAGAACCAGCTGGGAGAAAAAGAAAGTCCTGATGTCTCATCTGAGACTCGACCTTTACCTTCTCATTGAGAGGTCTCCTTTAAATCAACACGAGGCCTTCCCAAACACACACATGTCACTGCTCTAAAAACTTCTATAATCACATCTTGTGAACAAACATGAGTCATGAACAAAACTCTGAAAGCAAAAAAGGCTTCACAATTAATCTACGTAATCATCACATTACCCTCAGCGCTGTTTAAGTTCTTCCTATAACTCACTTTGGCATTTTACAGATGAAGATAAGGGACACGAAGAGTCCAAGTGGCCAAGCTGCCTCAGGCCATGGGGAGATTATGGAAGGAGAAAAACAAACCATTACTGAGGGTCAGCTGAAAATGATCCAGTGACCTGCGGGCAGGGAGAGGTGGAGAAAGCAAGGAAAGCAGGGGAAACTGAATCCCTTTTTTTCCCCCAGAAAATGTTTGAAACTGAAGCATCCAGACCCGGGGGCTGCGGGAGGTGGGGTTGGAGGAATCCAGAGTTCTGCCCCTGCCATTTTCCTGTCATTTATTTGTCCAAGGAAGCCCAGGCTCTACAGGCAGGAGAGAAGGAAAGGATGGGGAATTGTTAGTGCTGGAACCACAGCCCCCAGAGCTGGAGGTGAGGGGGTGCAAGGCTTGCAGTGAATAGGGGAGAAATCTGGGATCCAGGAGATGCTGCTGCAGCACAGACACCTTGCAGTGCTGTTCTGACAGAGCACAAGGTCCCTCATCTGTCACTTCTGACTCCCAGAAAGGATCAATGTGAACACTCTCCACAAAGTCCCACGGAAACAGGTCACCGCTTTTTTGTCAGATTATACCTAAAAGGCATTATACATATATTTATTTCCATCTGTTTTATAGCCTTCATCACCATAGTAACTTGCCCTGCTGTCAGTGCTGCATGATATCTTCCCGCACTCAGGAGAGGTAAAATTCACTTCCCCTTATCAGCACTCGAGGTCACTGCACCATTTGCACAAGTGATTCCAGGAGCACGTCCTGGCTTGCCAAATCCTGTGCTGCTGATTGCCTGGGCCGGGGCAGGGCGAGGAAGCTCTCCTCCAGCAGGGCATCAGAAATGGGGCCGCACTGGAGCACAGAAAAGAGCACTGTTAATGCTTGCATTCAGCTCCCTCTCGTGCCAAGTCAACTGCTCTGAATATTGGATTATTCTCTGATGCTTAAACTAAAAAAAAAAAAAAAAAGGCAAGATAGAGAATATGAGTGCAAAAAGAGGCTGCAGGCACCAGTTGCTGCATATAATCACTGAAAGCCATAGCACTGTGAATATATTTCTGATTATGTTTCAGTTTTTCATTATTAAAAATGGGCTGCAGTTGATTCATAGTTTTGCTGCAATCAGCTGAAAGCCAATTACCATCACAGCACAAACCACTTCTGAGGCAGACTCTCAGGCTGCCAGGGAGAAATACTGCTGGATTCCCCGAGCACTCCTTCTCCCCAGTGGCAAGCAGCTCATTTGTTTGGGAATTTTCTACTAAACTTCGGACAGAGGAAAATCTGCATCGCCTGGGCTGCTCCACGGAGCTGGATTTTTCCTTCCCAGAGAAGCTGGCCCCTGCCCATGGCCCTGCATCCCGGCATCTCCGGAGCTCCAATCCTTCCCCGGCGGGAGGCAGCTTTTCCTGGGCTCCTGCAGAACCACCCACGGCCCTGCCCACACCCCGCCGAGCCGAATCCTCCTCTCTCCTGCTTTTCTCTCCTCTTTCAAGTCAAACCTGTTCTCACAAGCTCACCAATTTCCATTAGAAACACCGTGGGGTATCAGCAGGGCGGGGAACAACGTTTATATTTTTGCCAGCCGTTCAGCAGGAGCAATAATGCCTTGTCACTCTGCCCATCCCTTCTCCCTTCCCTCCCTCCAACCTGTCACTTTGCTTTGGGATTGCCCACGCAAAGAACCAGGAAATTACTTCCATTTCCCCTGAATATTAGACAATTTATCCATGCTTGTACCTTCGGTGGATTCTTCCTACAGAATTACAGCCCAGAGGGTGTTGGTGAAGTTGTAAAAAGAGCGTGGCAAGAATCCACAAATCATTACACCAGTGCTGTGTTCTAGCTCTAATTAGAGGCAATTTGCATCTGCTACGTGTTTATATTCGTGCCAAAATGCAGCTCAGGTTCAGAAAGAAGATGGATCTGTGCATCAGTTCCAGTTCAGGATGCAGCAGGGGGAAGAGGGAAGAGCAGAGGGGGGTGAGCAGGGAAGGGGCAGAGAGAAATAGAGCCACACTTCATGTTCCTGTCCTTCTTCGGAGGCTGTCAGTGAAGTCACATCTCCATTGGCAACATCACAATCGTCTCCACAGCAACAAATGTGATGCTGCAGATCACTGAAATATCTATTTTTGAAAAGGTAGGAGGAAAACACAAATGTGGAGCATGTAGGGGTTGAAGAGCCACACAAGCTAATGACTATAATGGGAGGTGCACAAAAATACTGAGAGAGGAGCTGAGCAAAATCACCCTCTGAAAATTTCTTCCTGGACCCCTCTTAACATCTCACTGGCAAAGATAGCAAAGAAGTCCCAGATCCCCGTGGTATCCCTGTCTCTCTGCCACGTGCTCCTGGTCCCACAAAGCCAAGGGAGGCAGGGGCAGGAGAGGAGCTGGGAATGGGATCCCTGTGTGACCCTCAGGGTGACAGGGACCAGCTGAGCAAAGGACAAGCCAGGGGTTTGCACTGGGTTAAAGTGCAATTGCTCCTGAGAAAAAGGACCTTAAAGGACCTAGAAAGGATTTGCATCCATAAAACATAAAGGGATTAAAGTGAAAGGAAATTTATTTTCCAAGTCTAATCTAGATGCAGCCAAAGGCTGTAAGCAGCACTGCCCTCAGGTTCCTTTGGCTGTTGCTAAAACTCCTAGGAAGTTCCTGCTATGATTTGTGCCATCCAAGGTTAAAAAACGCCTTCAGCCTAGCAGTTCTTGGAAATGTTTCTGACATTTGGACAGAACCTTAAAGAACTCTTCAAATGCAAGGGGGTGTGAATCCAGAATCTCTTTGACAGGCCTTGTGCCAAACCTTCCTGCTCAGGCCAGGGCTCTGAGCAGCTGAGATCCCATCACCTTCTCCTCAGCAGAGCGTGGAACGCTGGAGAGGAAAGACCCCTTCTCTGCGCCCTCGAGGCCTCGCTCAGAGCCAGAGCTGCCGGTGCCACGAACGCCGTGGTCGTGCAGGCTGCAGGGGCTGTGCCTGTCATACAATTCATTCCTCACTTCTGAGACAATCCTCCTGATGAGCCATTTCCCTCACCACATGCAGGAGGGCTTCCCTTGAAGGGGGAGGTGGACGCTCCCTCTGCTCCTCCGTGCTCCCCTCTGCCGTTCCTGGGCTCGGAATTCCGGAGCTCCAGGAGCGCTTGGACAACGCTCTGGGGCACAGGGTGGGATGGTTGGCGTGTCTGTGCAGGGCCTGGGGTGGATCAGTGACCCCTGTGGATCCCTTCCAGCCAGGATATTCTGTGGTATTTACCAAAGTCCCCAGCGCTTGGAAAATGAGAGCGTGGGGTAAGAACAGACGTGGGCAAAGGAACAGCCCTGCGATGCCTCCAAATCCCTTCCAGCACATTCCAGCCATCCTTGCTGTTCCCTGCCTTTGTGAACTGCAAATTGTAATCAAATTTATGCAAAGCAGAACGCTAAGAAGATGAAAAAGCTGTGTTGAAACTTCATATAGGAAGTACAGTGCTGTAAATATTTTTAATTGATGCTGTGAGTTATGTTTTATGCCGCTTTTGCTGTGCCCTGCATATGGCTGGAGATCAGCAGTTTATCACCAGAGCCGGCTGATGGTTTCCACTGAATGCACACTAACAAGAACCAGGATATGAGAGCACCATAAATAGTGTAGAATAAATGGGAATAGTTTTCTCTCCACAAATAATATATCTTTCTTCAAAACGAGTCTCTCTCCTCTGACGTGACAACAGAATTTGATTGTCTTCAGTCTGTTTGGAAAAAAACCCCAACCCTCAGAAAATGCCAATTTCTCAAAAAACAGAGTAATGCATCAATTTTTGAAAAGGGATCACCTGGAAACATTTTAGACCCTGGGAGGGCTTTCAGGGAATTTAGGGATTGTGCCACGTCTGCTCTGCTGCCCAGGGGTGCCTGGACCCAGGTCTAGACTCCTTCTCTCTCTGGATCAGCCTAGAGGGTGCTCTCACTCTGGGAAGGTGCCTTTGGCAGAGCAGCTGGGTCTCCCTCAAAGCTTTGAAAGGCTCCAGCCTCACCTACAGCACAGCTCAAACATTTTTTATGCTGCAGCAAAAATATTTTTTTGGGATGGGAAATCAATTTCCTTCCCAACTCCATTTTTCGAGAGCAAGTCAGAACAAACCCTCCTACTGTTTCCTTCGTGCTCTTAGAGGCTTCTCTTCCTCTGCACCTTGTAAGAACCGCGATTCAGAGATGAACAAAAACTGAGAGGTACCAAGGGCTGGCACAGGACTGCTCTGCTCTCCCAGCTGCGCCTGCACGGGGAGAGGAGGGCAGCAGGGAGAGCTAAAGCACCACAGTGCCCCTCACAGAGAGCCCCCAGCAGCATTAACCCTCCCCAGCCAGGCCCACGGGCACTGCGGTGGGTGCCTGGCAGTGCCCCGGGCACCCACAGGGCTGATCTCTGCACCCAGAGCTGTGCATCCCACCTTGGAAAACCTGCAAACACGAAGGTGGGGTCACCCCCTCAGTCAGCCCAGGGTGCAAAGAGATTCCCCCTTCCTGACAACAGATATTTAGAGATCTATGTCCCTCCTGGCACCATTATTCTATCTCTTATTTTTATATTGATAACAGAACATTAGCATGCACAAGTGCAATTAATATTTTATTATTTTCCTATCTCATAAAATATAGAAATTTAAATCACCAAGGAATTAGAGGAATGAAAGGAGCTTTATGTTTAAGCAGCTACATAATGTGGTTTTCATCATGTAATGGGACATGTTTAATGCAGTTTTTCCCAGCAGCCTTTCATCATTTACATTTGCCTCTGGCTTAATAAACCGTGCCACCCTGTTTAGGGTTGTCACAGTGGGATGTAAACGTTTCCCAGGCAGCATCCCATGAATCACACCTGGAACATGGAAATTGGCAATCTGCATTTCCATACATCACTTCCATGCTCCTGCCTCTCAGCCTTAAGGTTCAGGGGTTTATTTAGGAGTGTGCCAAGGGCTTCAGTGAGAATGGGCAGCCAGGACAGCAGAGTGGGAACTGCTGGGAGGTTTCAGCCTCTGACTCCTGCACGTGCTGGGCAGGACAGGGGGCTCTGCCACCCATCCTGCTGGCACTAAAACATCAAAGTGTCCTTCTCTAAAGATAACAAAGTCGAAGATTCCAGCAGAGCTGGGAATCACCGCCAGCGTTCCAAGGACTTTGAGCATGGACAGCAGCAAAGAGCAGAGCTCCTGGAGAGGGCTCAGCTGGGAGGGTTCCCAGGGAACCCCTCGCTCTGGGCAGGACCCTCCAGGGCTGAGGAACCCCCAGAGAGCCACATCAGAATGTCCAGCAGAGCAGCTCCTCCTGGAGACGAGCAGGAGCTCAGCCCACGCTCAGCTCTGTTGACTCAATGTGTATTTTTAAGTCTACAACCACAGAAGGTTTGGCAAGATAGGAATTTGCTGTACATATTAGGAAGCTGTCAAGGAGCAGCCACCTTCACAGGGCAGCTGCCCCTGGGGACGGTGGGGCTGCCGGGAGGGCCGGAGCTGGGAGCAGGGAATGCTCAAATGCTGTGCGGCCCCTTCCTGACCCCGCCAGGGCCACTGGGGCTCCCAGCACAGGCACCCAGATTTGGTGCCCAGCAGCTGAGGCTCAGGGACAGCCAGGAATGAGCCTGGAGCTTCCCAGCCCCAAGGCCTGGAAGGCAGGGAGGTGTTGGGGAAGCTCCTCGAGGAGCAGGCAGGGCCAGGGCTCTTCCCAGGGGCAGCACTGATGGGGCAGCGAGGACCAAACCAACACTGCTTTTCCCAGCCTACAAGTGAGGAAAAGATGTCTGTACACATTTCTGTGCCCCAGTTTGGCTTCTCTGCTTCTCCAAACCACGAGGGGTGTAAAGGAGCACCAGTAGCTTTGGGCCCCCCGGGATCCTCTGTGGGAGCCCTGGGCAGCGTCTCGGGGCTCAGACACAAATCCCAGGCAGGCACTGCTGCTGCTGCAGGGGAGCAGGACACTGGCCTGCCCACGGCAAGGCAGTGACAGTCACAAATGAAGACAGATGCCTTGAAAACCTCTGTTTTCCACTGTAAACATGAACTCGAGAGCACTCAGGGAGTATTAGGTTTAGTAGCCAATAAAACAAGAATAAACTTTATGAGGATTTCTTTAAAAATCACCTTTCGCAGGCATTTTTATGCAGGCAGAGTTTCTGATATACAGAGGTTCCCTTTAAGAGATTGCAAGTACAGAGATCTCTGATCTCTTTCATCTTTTTTCATTAAAAATCAGGCGTTGTGCAGGGTTGAAAGTTCTCCAAGATTTTATTAAATTGGGCAACGCCAGAGGAGAAATAACAAATAATGTTCACAAGGATAAAGTTTTGTTCTCATTATAAACTTCAGGCTCTCCTCTCAATGCTGGGCTTTCATTCTGCCCCTCTGGCACTTTCTGGCTCCTGTTCATTTTGATGTTCTTAATTTAAATCTAGATGCAGTGCAAACTTTGTTGTGCCATATCATATACAAATCTTGTTTGGGAGTTGATTTTTTTTCTAATAGGCATGCCAAGGCATGGCTTTCATAAAATCTACCTAAAATGTTTTTCATACTTAAATAACAGAGGTACGAAGTCAGCATAATGGTAGCAAAAGAGGGTGAGAGGGAGGAAGAAAAAAAAGGAAATTAAACAGGTAATAAAAGAGATTTTCAGATGAGATTTGGAATCCAAAGCAGTGCCAGGAAGGTATTTCAATGGAAGGGAACTACCCCATGTGTTAGGCACTGCAGAGGAGGAGGGTCTGGTATAAATCTTATAGCAGAGTAGAGGTGTGCAGTCAAGTAATTTTTCAACAAATTTAATTCTCTACAGAAAAGCAGCAGGGCCAGGGTAGTTTGGGGTTGAAAGAAGAGCCTAGAGAAGGACGTGGCTGCACCCCTGTGGCACGTCCGTAATGGAAGGGGCAAGGGGAGCATGTGGAGAAACGTCTGAGTTCTCAATTAGGCACCAAAACTCATGGACAGTGTCCTTAGACACAAATAAACCTCCACCCAGGACCTTACGGGGATGGACATTTAGGACAGGGGGATGCTCAGACTCTGAGCACTCCTGGCCAAGGGAAGGAAAGAAGTCGAGAACAGCAGCAAGAAATGGGCAGACATGAAACTGTGCCAAAACCCTCTGGAGGAGGCTGCACTCAGCAATTGCAGGGATGGCTTCCACCCCCAGCAAAGCTCACTGCACCCCAAAGAGTCACAGAATAAACCCCAGCTGCAGCACCCACACAGGCACAGCTTCTCAGGGCGAGAGGAGGAGCCCAGACAGAGATGGTACTTGTGCAACACTCCTGCAATCACTGCAGTTAGTCCCCGAGCCCCTTCATCAAAACTCATCAAGAAAACAGAGTTGATGAAATCAGAGGAAATATTGCCTGAATAACTCTTGAGATGGGCTCGGAGATTTTGCAGCATTATTAAAAATGATGGGCAAATCCTGATCAGCTTCTAATAATATCAGGTATAATAATCCACAGTTTTAGTCCTCACAAAAAACAACTTTTCAGTACTTGTAGGATTACATTTTTCATACAGTGGCAGAAGAAAATGGACACTGGCCCCTCGCAGAGCAGAATTCTCTGGGGAACAAACTTTCTTATCAAGTTTTATGAATTTTCGGCTTCCAGATGCATTGGGAGCACAGGTTTTTCTATGGTAAGAGAATCTCCACTTCCAGCCTGGGTAGGAATCAGGATTTACAGAGAAATGTGGAAATAATTAAAGTAGGGGAAAATGCTACTCATGTTTTAATTTCATGCTTAGGTTCATTCAGAGTTTAAGATGAAGGGATGAGTCACCAGTTCTTATTTTATTCAAACCCAGCCCCTGGAGAGAGTTAAATTACACGGAGCTACAGCCTGTGCTCTGGCAAGAACAAGTTTGGGATATTGGCTGCCATTTTTGTGATCCCTCATCTCTGAGATTCAGCCCAAAATGCAGCAGCCCCAAGCAGAGGCTGAGCCAGGCTCAGCCCCTGCCAGTCACAGCCTGCCCCAAGAACGGGCTCCAGAGGCTCCCAGCTCTGTCTGGGACACGCAGGGCTGTGCAGGGCTGCTCACACAGCTCAGCCTTCAGGGTTATTGGTTGTGACAACCTGTAGGAAGCACTTCCAGCAGCACTTGATGGGAGAAGAAAGAGCTGCTTGTCTCCTCACCAGGCCCCTTCCCCTCCCGTGGTGACGCCAGGGCTCGGGGGAAACAGAAAACTGCTGGATGTTGCTCTTAACAGGATTAACCACAACTTCTGAAGTTCAGAGAGTGACCTTTCCTAAAATCCATGATTTTCTGACAAAAGCACTTGTAAATGAGTAGGGGCTTGGCTGCGTTTGAAGCTTTTGGTCAGGGAGAGGCATTGGCCTTTTTCCTCGCTCTGCCTCAGCAGCTGCATCAGAGACATCTCCCCAGCGCTGGGAGCGGGATGAGCTCTGCTCCTGCGCACAGCCCCCTGCAAGCCTCATCTCCTTCCCTTTCATATGCTCCCTGGAAAGTTTGTTTTTAAAATGCAGCGCAACCTGGCAGCAGAAAACAGGAAAACAAAGCCAAAATCCCCACTTCCAGTACCTTTTATACCCCAGTTGGAGCTTGTGACTGTCCTTTAAGAATGGGACTGATTTTAAACCATTGCCCTCAACAAACACCCCCCTGATGGTGGTGTGAGATCTTCTACCTCTCTGACCTCTTCAGACTTCCAGAGCCTTTATTCCTAATGTTTTAGCAATTAAAAATTATACATGGCATAGACTCCATGCTTGATTTGTATCCAACTTTGGTTAAAAAAGTGGTCTGACTCAGTGCCTTGGCCAAGTCACTCCATCCTCACAATAAAATGAAGACTTAAAAATCATGGCCTGTGTAGTCCAGACGTTTAACCAAGTTAGGGGAAGCAGAGGAACAGCAAAAAGAGAAGAAGCTGAGAAAGAATGAAGACGTGTTAAAAAAATAAAAATAAAAGGCTCACATGTTGACTGTGGCTCTGTGAGCTCAGAAAGCAGCCGGGATTTCTGTGTGCCCTGCTCCCTGGCCTTGTTAAAGCAGTGTCACCCCTGCTGCCTGTGCTCCGTGGAGGGAACCCCAGCAGCTCCTGCTCACGCTCCCCTCTCACTCAGCAGCACAGACAGCCCAGAGCATCCATCCACAGGCTCCAACTTCGCCTCACTGCACGGAGAGCCCAGAGCTGATCCTGCAGCACTGTTCTTCCCGTGGAGCCCGTTCATGAGATTCCTAAACGCCTTTTAAAACAAAGCTGTGAGGACAGCTCTGCTAATTACAAGAAAGGAGCCACTTTGAGGGGTAATTTGTGGTGGCTTTTGGGGAGGACTTGTGCTCTCTGTTGTGCTCCTCGCTTTTTTGAAGCTTCTGTCAAATAAGAATTCTAAATAATCCCTAGCAGAAGTACAGCCCTCTCAGCCCATGAAAGCTGGCAATTACACAGCTGCAGACAACAGGAAAAGCTTTTTAAAAACTGCACATCCACTTCAGTAACACCTCTGCCTTTCGCGGTGCCGCACCAGGCGCTGTTCGCAAGGCTCCGCTCCCGCAGCGCCGGGGCCGGGCGGGGGTGGCCGGGCTGCCCCTTCCCCTCCCTCTCCCTCCCCGCGGACATCCAGTGACCAGAGCCGCAGGGGCAGGGCCTGGGAGCCGCGTTCGTGCCCTCGCAGCACGGACCGGCCGCGCGGCTCCCGCTAATTACCGCTAATTAGCGCTGGCGACCCGCGCTTACAGCGCACAGCCGGTGGCAGCCGGTTAAAAAAGGAGCGGGGCACCGCGTGCGCCGCGCCGGGTGAGAGGGTTCGGGGCACTGTGGCACTCTGTCAGAGGTGACAGGTGACTCTGCCTGCCCTGTGCCGTCCCTTTTCCCAGCAGTACAAAAACCACCCAAGAAATTCGTGTTTCGCTTGGGTTTTTTTCCCCTTCTCTCTTATGCTCTTTTCCCCACTTCTCCCAGCTAAACATTTACATTCCCTGCTCCTTCCCACTGTGTTCGCACATGAAATAGTCCCATAACGATTTCCCAACCCCAGCCTGCCATTCAGCAGAGACACTCTGCCTCTCCAGTTTAAAATCAGAAGCACAATAAAACAGGAATTAATGTTTCCTAGAGGTCCTTGCCATTATTTTTGAGGTCATAGAATCATAGAATGGTTGGGGTTCAAGGGGACATTAAGGATCATCTACATCCAGCCCCCAAATATCTTGTTTCCCTTTATTCTTCCACTTGACTGAGAGCCTTTAAGTTGTTTAATTCTTCGGTGCTGGACGGAGCTTTACCCTTAAACAGCAGAGTATTTTCTTCTGCTCAGCTTGAAAGGATAGTTTTAACTGATTAACTCAGACATGCTCCAGAAAGTGAGTTTTTAAATTCAATTTTTACATGAACATCATGTTCACATTAGAAGCATCAATAACGGGGAAGAAAAAGGATGATTTCTCAATAATCATTAAAAAGACCAGAATTTCAATTAAATTCATGACCAGTAACAGGAAGGGTAAGAGAATCCAATTACAGCAACTCTTGCTTCCATCAGATGCTCCATGGGGATAAAAATGACCACATGTGTGAGTAGAAATTGCAATCTGAGATCCCACATTGGGGTGTTGGCTCTGAACTGCAGCAAGCAGCTTTGATTTTCTGCCACTTTCCCTGATAAGCAACGTGCTCCCCCCAAGCTCACACAAAATCAGTATTTATCAACAAGGGCTCCTTTGGGTTAAGAGATACCAAGAACCCATTACAAGCATTTTGTTCTCCGTCTTCTCGGCGTGCATTAGAGATCTGTGAATCTGCCATCAGCTCAGCTAGATCGTGATAAGTGGCAGCAGAATTGTGCCAGCCACTCTATAAATGGAATTTTCAAGACAGAAAAAAAAAAAAAAAAACATGGAATGAACCAAACCAAAACAACAACTAAATCTGTGCTGTTTAATAGGATGGGAGATGGAGAAAACTCTCGACTGCCATAACAACTGTTGTCATTGTGGGGAAAAAAAGGACAGTTGTGCCCAGTGTCCCTCGGGCCCAGAAACAAAGAAGAAAACAAATATTTCCCTTTCATGTTTGTCTCATTGCAGGGAAATAATCTCAGTGCCACAATTTGGGAGTGACATCTGAGTTGCAAGCCGAGCCCCTTGCAGAGGGGAGCGCACACAGCACCGAGCAATCCTGGCTGTGCAGTGACATTTACCTTCATGTCCTACCCAGGCAAGCAGGAAAGGCCAAACTGAAAGAACTCCTACAAAATGAAAGGGGTGAAGTTTAAGAGGTTACAGCTTGGGAATGAGCTGCAATATGAATTTATAAGGCCAGTTTTCTGCAGCTTGCACCTTTGTGCTGTCACCTACGCTTCTCTGCCTTGGTAAAGACACGCTCCAGCTTCACAAACACAACAGCACTTGGGAAAAACTGTTCCAGGGCTCAAATATCTGAGCTGGGACTCATCACCACCCACACGGGCTACTCCACTTCCTTTGCTGGTGATCCCCACTCTGAGACCTGCAGAAGGGGGACCTGGCCTGAAGACGCTGCCATGAGCGGGTCGGGGCAGTCTGTCCCAGCCCGCACAGGTCCCCTCTGCCGTGGGGTTCAGGTGGCCCAGCTCCCACCCCAGCCTCACCGGGGCTGCTGGCACCCCCAGCACCCCACACAGCCACAGAGACAAGCAGGGCTGGTGCTGCTGCCCTGCAGGATCCGGGAGGTTCCACACGAGGCGACAGCCAAGACTGGTGCCATTTTCTGAGGTATTTAGAGTCCCCCTGTTCAACTCCCAGGTGCTAAAATAGCATCACTATTAAAGTCTAAATGCTGGAACACTGAGAATAACCTTTTTCTGCAGGAAAACATAGAGGAATATTAACTAGACAGAATTGGTTCACTCTGGAATTTTACCACAGTAAGATTGACGCTCTGTGCAAAAACAGCCACCCCTCCCCTCCCAGAGCTTTCACCTGCAAGGGCCACGCTGGATTTCCTGCACAGAGATAATGGACACGCTCTTGAAATGGCACCTTTTGGATGTCACATTTCCAATACGACAAAAACTTTAATTCACCCTTTATTCATAAGTCCAGCAGCTTTCTGAGAATGTGGCTACTCTGAAATAACAGTGCAATTATACTCATATTTAATTTATGACGAAAGACAAAAAAGCCACTTTCACTCCTTGAATCCCCAGTAGCTCTATGACTTGCTGTAAGCCAGGCCACAGAAACAGGGATTGCTTTTTCTGTTTCAGAAAGTAACTTAATCTACCAACTAAATCCAGTATTAAAGCTCCCTCAGACTGTGAGAGCAGTGACACATGTCAGCACTGCCTGGGAAAGAAAAGCCATTGACTACAAAAAACAAAAGCTTTTTTTTAAAAAAAAAAAAAAGGAAATATTTGTTTCTTAATAAGGACAGGTCATTTTATATGAAAGAATAGGAGAAAATTATTAATTTTGTTTGACCCCAAATGACCTCATGCAGCTGCAACAAGACCTCAGTGGAATTTAGAGCACCAGGCAGAGCCTTTTACCTCCAGCCCAGTGGAAGTAACTGAGCATAAGCAACACAAATAGAGATGCTCAGATGTTCCTGTCCTCACTTTAACTCAGCACATGCTGTCAGAGGGAGAACATGCTTTTGGAAATGGTGGGGGGTTTCCCAAGGACAAACACACTTCACAGGAAAATATCTAGTGCCTTTTTATTTTAAAGTATTAAAATGGATTTGTAGACAAATAATGGCACTGCACAATTACTGTCCTCATTTCCTCCTAGAGGTTCTCCCACTGATGCTAGGGCTCAGAAAATAAGTAGCTGGAGAAAGGAGTCACAAATCAGCAGTGGAAGGAAGTGAGATAGCAAAAAACTATTACCTGACAGCAGATAGCTACAGAGCTCAGCATTTTTATCAGTGCTTGAGTAATGGAACTCCAAAACTGGGCACAGCAGGCAGGGGAGCAGGTCAAGGCCAAACACTGACACTGAAAAGGATGCTGTGACAAACCACGGAGCTGCCAGACACTCGTGGCCCCCAGACACTCAGAAATGCCTGCCTGGGGCACCGTGCTGCTCTCAGTGTCACACTGCACCCAGGGCCTGCTCAGAATCCAGAGAAACCAAACCAAAATTCATCTTGTGCTTTGATACACAAAACGTACACCCAGGTTTTAGTCTCTTCCCCAAGAACTGGCAACACTTGTGGTTATTAAGTGCCGGGTTGGTTTTACGCAGCACCTCAACCCTGACCCTCCGAGGGGCAAGCCCAGGGGTGGCAGTGAGGGGGCACCTCCCCAGGAGCCTGGGTACCACTGACAGAGGCAGCACAAGGCAGCTGTGGACCAGGAGGGCAAGTTGGTGTATGTGAGAAACAATATTTTCTATTCTTAAACCAGATCAATCCCAGTGCTGTGATAACACTGCTAAATAACCTCTTACCCACCACTATTCCCCTCCCGGGCTCTCCATCCCTCAATTGGTACGACTGGGGAGTTTAGGATGCTTCTGAAATGCTTTGATTGTCTTTAGTCTTCCATTTTCTTCCCTCACACAGCTCTTCCCTCTTACTGAGTCAATAGAATAATGAGGATGCTGTTCTTAGGTTTAAAGCTGAGTAAGTGACATTTCTATCCATTATTTATTTGCCTGGAAATTCTCATGAATACCACCAGTGATAATCACCTAATTTCTATCAACTTATTTCTAGATCACCATCACACGCAAAGTGTACTGCAGGTAGCAGCTCAATCCAATATTTATGAAGTGATTTTTCTTTCAATGAATGTAGAGAGCCTCAGCGTGGTTACAACCACAGCTGTTCTTTGAAATTCCAGGCTGGGGACACATTGAATAGAAACCCAGCTCAGCTTGCTGGCACTCACAGTCGCTGGGAAACGTCAGAGCCCTCCGAGAGAGCTGCGGTGGAGGTGCTCACATTGTGCCCCAGAGTTAGCTCTGCACACAGGTTACTCCCTCTGGTAGGTTCTGCTGTTCTGGTGAGCAGCACCACGCACTGCTGAGGGCTCTGTGACCTCCTGACAGCCCCAGGCAGGGATTTCAGAGGCGACTGCAAAGAGCTGGAGCAGCCTGTGCTGGTGGTGGCAAAACCAGGGACAGTGTCCAGCCTGCGGTGGGGCCAGAGCCCGCTGGGAGCTTTGCTGTGGGCACCCACAGGGCACTCCCCTGCTGCTCCCAAAGCACTGCACAGGGTGCTCATCCCCAGCACTGCAACAAAAGCCTGGGCAAGCCCTGCAGGTCAGGGGTTTTAAAGCTTCCAGTAAAAATTAGCAAGACAGGGATGTCCCTGCTGGATTTTGTTAGACATCCTGGACAACTCTATCACGTTCAGCAAGTCTTAACCATAGAACTTCATGGCCTTCCTGTTGTTTTCTTAGAGGACTTTGTCACAGGTCATTGAACAGCCACACACAATTTGGGATGTCTCGGTAAAATCCAGGGCAGTAACTATGACTGACATTTTAGACTGCAGTTACTGATGAAGGATGATAATGAATGAATAAAATACAACTCTTGTACAAATAACATGGGGGAAAATGGTGCAAAGCCAAATGAAAAGCAGCATTTAATGACTGCCATGACAACAAGCTATACATTTTGTTCAAATCAAAGACAAGCAATTGCATAGGACTGCAGATTGAAAACCAAATTGTATTTCTCACTACAGCCTCTGCCAATTCCATGGGTCTGTGTAAGCCATAATTTTTTCCACATTTTAAGAATCATCACAGATTTCTGTAGGAGGCTGGAGGTCACAGTGCACCTCCCTATCCTGGCTCCTGTTAGACAGAAACCTCAAAGCCTTTCGGTTCCAAGCAGGGGCCAAAGCCAAGACCTTTGAAATCTGCCGGATTTCTCGGGATGTTTTGACTTGCAGCCTTTGATACCAACATCACTCACCATCCAACACCACCATCCATCCAAAGCCCACGATTTTCATCTTCTGAATCTGCACAGCCAAAAGAGTCTTGTTAAGACAGGTGCCTAAAGGATTTCAGGGCAGCTCACACTGAAATTGTGCAAGAGGATTTAGGCAGTTTCAGTGCCATCTGATTGGAGCTCAGCCTCAGAGGTGAAGCAAAGGCTGATGTGTATCTGAGTGCCAGCAGCTCTCCCCTGCAGTATATCTGCCCTCTCCCTGTCCCAGCTCTTCCCTGAGCCATTACCCAGCAGCAATCAGCACCAGGCCCAGGCAGTTGTGAGTTATTTTCCTCAGAATCTGACAAACTTTGCTCTGACTCAGCCTGATCTCCATTCCAAAATAGGGAAGAGGAAAGCAGCCAAGCTGAGGAGAGGAGGAGTAGGAAAAGGAGGAGCAGGCAGTTGATCTGTTTTTAGAAAGAAGAGCAAAAGGAAGCTCAGATGTCCCTGAATCCCAGGCAGAAGCAGTATTCCAGTTTTGATCTTTTCTTCCCCACTGAATTCAAGACTCACACGGGCCTTGGGATCAGAGTGGAGCAGAAAGAACGGGCACAGCATTCCACTGGCATGGCTGCAGAACTAGTGGGTAATTACACTAAAGATGTTTTTGGCACACACAGCCACCATCCATGAAGAGGATGATCAGAAATCCTGGCAAATGGCACAGGAAAAGATCTAAAGGGGAAAATTTCACACTAAGGATGCCCCAGCCTGTGTCAGGATCAAATGGGAGAGACATTGCAGTCCTTATTTGATCATTTGCTCTTTTCTCTCCCGCTCTGAGCACATTACAAGAGTAAATCCTCCCTCCCTCAGAGTCATTTGTAGAAGAAAATCTCCATGCCCAGCTCTGCAGTGCCTCAGCATCAAAACCTGGGACTGCTGTGAGCTGGCTCTTGGACTGGCTGGAATCTGGGATCTATTAGCAGGAGAAATTAACTAGAAAATATCCATAATAAGCACATGACCGAAAATAACACATCAAAATGAGAATCCATCCACCCCCGTAGGAAGGCAGCCGTGAAACACGGTGTGTGCTCCTCAAAAACCCCTCAGCAGGCACAGGGCTCGCTCCCTGGAGTCCTCCTGCATTAGGGAACGTCAGGGAAACACAGCGAAGGTGTGGAGCTTGGCTCTTGTTCCGTGCCCCCCACTCACTCCCCCTGTGCCTGCACAGGCACCAACCAGGCTCTTTACAAAACCTTTAAAGACTCCAAACACATTTTTCTTGTCTAAATGCCGAAGCTACTGCTCACGTTCAATGTTTGCTTCTTCAGGACCAGCTCTCCCAGGGACCAGGTGCCCTCAGCCTTTCCAGGGCTGTTTCATTCCACAGAAGGGGCAGGGAAAAGTCTCCCTTGTCCCCTTTCTCCTTGTGGGACCCCAGGAAGCATTTGTGAGACAGCTGAGACCTTCCCCCCCAGGGAAAGCTGTTCCCACTGGAGCCACACAAGCACACCTGTGTAGGTGTGGAGGTCCCAGGGCCAGCAGCTGAGTGGGCAGGATTGGATTTGGGGTCAGTGCTTTCCAGAAGGGTGGGTGGTAGAAAACAACTGGACAGAGGAAGGGAAAATGAAGAAAGGACTTTTAGAGGAAAGTTCCTGGGCAAAGCACAGTGCCAAGGAGGGCAGTATTGGGGTGAAGGAGCACAGAGGAACGTCAGTGCAGGCTTTGGAATTGGTAGTGGAAGGCGAGGCCGTGATAAGGAGCTGGAGATGGATCTCAGGAGAGCACAAAAAATTACATTTCCTACTCCTCAAGTGTGTAAGTACAAGTAAGCCCCACTCAAACCCAGCTCATGCCCAAAGGCCCCAAACTCTGCTGAGCACCAGAGCCTGACCCCAGCTCTCCCCACGGCCACAGGGGAGGTGGGGGAGCAGGGGGGCACACGGGGAGGGCACTCCCATCCCCAGCCTGCCCCACACACCACTCACTGCAGGCCTGTTGCCATAACAACCACAAGAAATGGCCGTAAATAGAATCTCTGCTGCCAGCAGGGCAGCTCCAGCACGGATGCAGCTCCAGCTCCTCCCAGTGCCCCTGCTGCCGGCACGTTCAGACACACGAGTGTACGGTCAGAACGTGCACAGGGGAGCACAGACATTCACGGGAGCTGCAGGCAGAGCCCCCAGGGCTCTGTGACCCCCCCAGCCGGGAGAATGAGCCCTTGAGGTTTGTGGTCTCAGATCCTCTGCTTCTCCCTCTGCTGAGGAACGCTCTTGTTTAAGGTCTGGTTTAAGGTCTGTGGCCTCGGAGCCCTGCACAATCCCGCCAGCTCTACCCAGGGAGAAGCCACCAAAGCTTCTGCTGCCCCTCTTGTTCAAGTAGCAGAGATAAAGGGCCTGCTTATTTGAAAAGAATGTCAAAAAATGATGGAACTGCCCAGATAAGAAAGCAATTTTCTGCAGGACAGAAGCAGGGGATTCTCGACAGTGCTTGCAGATCCCAGAGCCAAACAGAATGGCTCTTCCTCAGACTGCTGTGAGATACGAGAGACCTTTACCACACCCTTGTAGTGAGTATCTGCATCTTAAACCTCCTGTGACAACTCAGGGGTTCAGTTAAAAAAATATTTATTACACAAACAGCGTTACTTTATTTTCACTTTTTCACTTCCCTTGGCACAGCAGCGGGGCTGCTGAGCTGCCCTGCCCCGCGGCTGCAGCAGCCGCAGCCGGCCCCATCACTCAGCCCCTCCCGACAGGATGGCAGCGACTGCTGTGCAGAATTCCG
Source organism: Oriolus oriolus (assembly GCA_013400235.1). Lineage (NCBI taxonomy): Eukaryota > Metazoa > Chordata > Aves > Passeriformes > Corvidae > Oriolus > Oriolus oriolus. The sequence continues at coordinate 591,673 of VXBT01005394.1, read as the reverse complement.
GCTCGGCAGCCCCGATGGCAGCACCGATGGCAGCCCCCACCGATGGCAGCCCCCACCGATGGCAGCCCCCACCGATGGCAGCACCCCGGGCAGTGCCACGGCACCGCTGCCCCACCTGCGCGACACCCACACCCCAGAGACCACGCCAGCCCCAGGGCTTTGCGTGCGATAAACACACCCCGAGGTGTCAAACACACACCGAGGTGTCAAACACACACCGAGGTGTCAAACACACCCCGAGGTGTGTAACCAGCCCCATCCCGCTGTGCTCCCAAGCCAAGAACAAAGTGTCACAGCACAAACAGGCTCCGTGTGCCCTCCAGGTACCCGCAGCCCACACCCCCGAGCAAGGGAAGCTGCAGGAAACTGCAGCCCTGGGACCAGGAGAACTTGTGAAAGGATGGCCTTGGCTCTCACAATCACAGCGCTGGCCATGCAGATAGATCCGTGCAGAAGGCTCAGGGGAAAATGGATAAGCAGATGAAAACTCCGAGCTGTGCGGGCTCAGCTCGAGCTCAGGGTGCTCCTGCCAGGCTCCTCTCCTCTCTTGTCTGAGGGCTCTGTTAAAACCCAGGGAAAACTCTCAGGGATCACTTCATCTCCCTGACTCTTTGAAACTGCCTCAGCAGGTGAAGGCAGTGCCCTCAGTGCCCTCCCTCCCCAGCTGTCCCACCGGTGTCACAGCATCCCTCGGACAGCAGAGCCTCCCTTGCCGAGGTAAGGTTGTGCGTGGCACAGCCCCCGGGCACGGGAAACTGAGGCACGGGGTCCTGGCACGTCCAAACTGAGGTCACCCAGTGCCAAAGCCAGAACTCCCGAGGTTTACTGACCACAGCTTTAGCCACTGGTCCCATTTCTCACCAGCAAACCCCATGTCCCAGCTGGGACTGGAGCGATCCCTGCCATGACCAAGAACTCTCTCACCTGCACCAGATAATACAGAGAGAAATGCAGATAATAAAAAAGCTTCCCAAGGACCCGATTATGTCCCTAATATTTACTCCAGGATCCTGCAGCTGCTTTAATCCTGCTGATGCTGGGCTAAACTTCAAAATAAACAACACAGTGCATTTCCCACCACCATTAAACGTAATTAATGGATACAATTAGTCAGCCAAAGATAAAATCCTCTGGCAGAAAGTCCATAGCAATGTAAATTTTAGTCTAGTTTTTGAAAGTATTTTATTTACTTGGCACCTTTGGCTTTGTTTTTCATTCATCATAATCCTTTTATCCCCTGAAATATATATTGATTCCATTTCAAACTCTGCTCTTAATCTCATTTAATACATGTAGATGTTAGACCATTTCATATTCCAGTTGCCTGGGAAGTTGACAAAACCAGCTTTTTATAATCTCATTTTTCATTTAAATATTTTTCAAATTCTGTTTTCAGCACCCTCACTCATCTGGTTTTCTTTATCTGAGCCTAAATAAATGTGTATCATGACAAACACCTGTGATTATAGGGCAGTGAATACTCAAATTCCACCTGCAAAGAGCTGACTCCCAGATTTGTGTGTCTGATTTGGGCCCTCCCCACACGAGGGTGCAATATTGGCACGTGGTGAGGCACCTCATCTGTGTGCCTAGTTCCTCTGCGTGAATGGCTTCTTATTTCTCACCCACACCAACACCACTCGTGCATTCGGTGCCATTAACTCCTCCTGTCCATTAGGCCAGGAAGTATGTGAATGTTTCACTGAAAAAATGGCAGGAAAAATCAGAGTACAGACATGGGAGCAAGGAAGACTGATCCGAAAAAGCCAAACCCTCATTCTTCAAGCAGATGCAAGTTCCATTGACGCTTAAAGCCAACTGAAGTCAAGCATGTAAAGCAACAGCAAAATCATTTCTCTACATATTCAAGCGATTTTCATCCCAAGGGCTGCTGAGGAGCTTTTCCTAGATACATAATGAGAGATAAATCAATAGATCTCAAAAGAGAGAATACTTCTGGGCTGGAATTTGATACATTTCTGTAAGAGAAGCTTAGAGTGGGTGGGCAGGATATGTTGTGCATTAAAACTGCCATGAAATACAGTGCTGGGGCATGGGGTGGGTATCACAGGCCTTGCAAAAGGCACTTGCATTGCCACGAGATCCTGGAAAGGTCTAGATAAAGTTCAATCATCAGCTTTAAACAGCTAAAGGAGCTCGTTGGCAGAGCCCCACGTTCTCTGGTTCCTGGGGCAGTGACCCATGAGGGCACAGCCTCCACCCCCTGCTCTCCTCACCAACAGAAACCCTCCCCTGGGGCACAGGGGAGAGAAAAAACTGAGCCAGGAGCTGACTCTTGGGTGGAAAATGGGTAAATTATGGAAAGCAGTATTCTCCCTCTTCATACAGTGATATTTTTGTTACTGGATAATCCTTAAATTCTTCAAAATGGAAGTTTGCACTTGAGGGCCGAAGCAGCTCCAGTGGGACACAGCCAGCAAATTCTGAGTGCACCGGTTCCCAGGGACCATTTTGGAGAAATGAATTTTCCCCCCCTTGTCCTCTCATAAGGAATAAGAAGCTTCAAGAAAAGGCCTCCTCAAAATAATGTGGTCCAAACTTGCCCTCTGCAGTTAATGTGCTGCAACAAACTTCTCCTCTCAAACTGACCCTGGCAGGGCCTTTCCCTGGAGAAATGAGTTCCTGAATCGCTGCAGGGATCAATCCCTTCACCTCCTTCAGGCACCCCGGGCTCACTGGGAAGTTCACACCTCGTTTCATATCAATCAGTCAAGACGAAAGACAGAGTCCAAACCAGCTACTTAAGGTCTGTCTGTTGTACACAGCAGGTAAGAGGGTTAAACAATGTATTCATCAGCAAAAATTCTCGTAGAGAAAGGACCAAAATCGTAGTCAAATGTTGTTGTAATTGCAGGATGAGTTTTCCCTGAATAATAATAATTACAGATCTGTGAACTGAATGTGGAGTGGACCAGAAACAGCTCAGAAACTTCAGGTCACTTCTTGGAGAAAAACAAAAACTTCCCCAGATCAATATCAGTAACCAGTCAAACCTGTGTCACGTTTTGATTTTGGAAAGCCACTGGTAATCAGACCAGGAGCTCTTCTCATCTCAGACCCCAAAGTTCAAAGGAATATTCTAATATTGATTTGGCTCTAAACACCTCCCTTGGAACAGAAACCCCAGCAGAAGAAAGCCAGGCACATAAAACTGTAAATATAAAGGAAAATCTTTAAAGAGAAAGTTTTTATTCTTACCAAAAAGAAGAGAAAAAATCCAACCAACCAAAAAAAACCCCAAACCCCCAACCAACCAACAAAAAACCCAACCCAACTCAGTTGTTACATCCCTTTCCAAATTCTCTCTACACCTCTACTTTGAAGATATTTTTGCCTTGAAAGAAATAATTTTAATGTAAAATTATTCCATAGCATTTGCAGTTGAAATCTGCCTCTGCAAGGACTACTCCATACTTCATTTTGAAAAGAGGGGATAAAATGCGAGGGAAATGTTTATTTCTGTAACACAAATCTGCAACATCAAAAGTCAGCTGTAATTTAATTAGCAGCTATGGCAGATTACAAGATTTGTGATTCCTCCAATAAAGACAGATTTTTTTAGGAGCAATTAACACAAGACCAGATGTGAAGCCTTGAAATTCAGAGAGAACAAAAGTGGGAGGTGGAGTTGACAATAAAAACGCAGGAAGTGGAAACAAATAAGTTGTTTTCTAATTTTTATCACAGTTGTCCTTGCTTGGGGGGAGACAGGTTACTGTTACAGGCACTGTAAGTGACTGAAAGTGGTGCAGAGCTTCCTCGTGTGCAGAATGTAATTCCTGTTATCCGTGCCCCTCCATTCAGAGCAAAGTTGTTTTTCATTAAAAAAAAAAATAATTACTTGTAGCAGTAATTTGGGGGTTCATGAACTTTTATTATTTGTTGCATTTAATAAGCACAGGGAAAGAAAAAGGTCATGTCTTGACTGGAATAGCTTGTAAGTGAATTTATCAGCAAAACACAGAAGCTGAAGATAAAGACAATCCATGCTTAGTTGCTGTATTTGATTGTTTTCCTTGGGGCTTAATAGTGTAAATTAAAAGAGAGCTTAAATGTTAGCACCACTGACAAGATGGCACATCCAAAATTATAAGGAAGCAAATAAAATGATTCATGTGGAATTTTGAAATATCTCAAAATATGTCAGCCACCAGATGTCACAAAACCTGCAGGGGATGATGCACTGCACCAAGAGAAGGGCAAGGCTCTGGCAAAGCACAGCGTGGCAGGAAATTATCCTACCAGTCCCCATAAATCTGAGAGCCTGGGAATGAAAGGAATAAAACACACCCAAGACAAAACAAACGGAGATTTTCTCTGCCATCCTCTACCTCAAAGGAGAAGTGATGTGTTCAAGACCAGCATCTTGAGCATGGCAGAAAACAAGACTGCCATAAACTAAAAAAGAGCATCCGAAAATACCTAGGGCCAGCCTGGCCTTCCCCAGGTGTGACAGGGTCAGTGTGCTCAGCATCACCCCCAGGTGCTGCAGACCAAGCACTTACCTGAACCGCCAGCAGCACCGATTCCCAAATATTGACTTTTATTCACACACGAAATGCAACAAATCCCGTGTGAAAGACACCATTCAGAACGACTAGAAAGTACTTTCCCCGCTGGCTTTGCCAAATGCATTTCCATGCACTTATGGAAACACAGGAAACGTCTATGAGTTCATTTATATCCCAGCTTGATGCTGACAGCAAATCCTCAGCCTGAGAAGTGGTGCTCAGTAAAGAACTGGACAAAACCTGACCCAATTTAGGCAGAACTGAGGCAGCAAAGTGTGCAAACAAGCATTTATCCCGTGCAGGAAAGAGCCCCAGCAGATAAACTCTGTATTAAGAGCCCTGACCACTTCCAAAGGCCCTGCAAGAGCATTATTCCTCCTGACTCTGGATTTATTCACTTGGATTGCAGGGACCGAGGAGCTCTGGCAAAGCATCACAACCAAACCAGGACATCCAGGCAGGGATGCAGAGCCTTAAGCATGGGGGTGCAGCAGAGGGACTGCAGAATGCTAGGGGAGGAGCTGTGTGCTCAAATTAATTAATCCAATTAAGAATCAACAGTTAGAAAGGTTAATTAAGAGAAAGTCAGATTTTTTTCAACCACTTTGACCCTGAGTTGTTAATGAAGTGCAAATCCTCTCCCTAGGAAATGTGATTGCTTGGTGGAAGCAAGACAGTCTGCAAGTGAGCCTGCAAAACAGCCACAGCCTCCTATTTATCTCCTTCTGCTCAGGGATACGATCCGGGAAAGATGGGGCTCCTAACTTGAAGCAGCTTGTGACATATAGAGAGGAAACAGAAGTGGTTTTTCAGTCAGATCACCCACTACGTCCAAAATAACAATCCACCCTATCCACTCTGACAAAATAACACATAATAGAACTAAAACTGTGCTGACAAAAATAGTCTGTTAAGCTTCCCATTCCTCTGAGGCCTGCAGTCTATTTTTGCTGCTGAAAGCTGAAGTTACACACGCCCCACCGAAGCTGCCTCGGCTCAGCCACTTGAAAGAAGCAGCCTGCAGAGCATTAATAATTCATCTGATTGAGTTTCACTGGCACATTCAGCAACCAAACTGCACCAAACTCTCCTGTGAGGAGGGAGAGAGGAGCCGGTGCAGAAGGATGTTTCCTGCTCTCCAGCACGTTCCTTTTAAGTTTTTCTCTTCCATGTGTTTGTTGGCGATGAAAAGCTGCCTCGGGCAGCCCCAGAGAGAAAGGTGCTCACGTGGCACCAGAGCAGGAAAAGCAGAGACGTCAGAAGGATGAAATTTTCCGTGTCAGCCATGACCCACCAATCCAATTTACTTCTGATAACTCTGCGCTCTTTGATTGTCCTTTTGAGAAGTTATCCCTGGCACAGGAAGAGCAGCAAAGACCTCTGGTGCCATCTCTCCTCTTTCCACTCGGCCTCAAAAATGAACAAAACTGAGATGCATCTCCCACGTGAAACCTCCCATTGTTCTGTGTCGATACAAGGCACAAACAGCTTCCAAAGGAAAAGCTCTGCTGCCACAGCAGCACATCATAAACTGAGTCCTGCATTTATGTCCATTCATTTCACTTTCAAAATGTTTTCTAGAAAATGGGACTGAATTAAACCTCTGGCAGCCTCCAGGTTTATTCACTCCATCGATTGCTCTGGAGATGAGTGGAAGTAATTATTTTGAAAAGGTTCATTCTCCAGAGTGAAGATGGAAAGTGTCAAATGTATTCAAACTGGTGAACAGCAGAGAGCTGAAAGTGAGAGAAGGTGCAGCCACGAATGACCGAGAAGGAAATGCACAAAGGACTGGGGCCTGCAACAGCAACTTTCCATGACCACAGCAGCATAAAGGGGATGTTGAGAATGCCCCAAAACAGATTCCTCTCTTGTGAGGGGAGATGGAAAAGGCCCAGCTTCATTCCTTGACACACCTGTTCCCTGACATGTGAGACTGGAAGAGTTGCAGTTTTTATTTTCAAACTGTGCCCTGGACACCAAAGCCTTGCCTCTGGCTGGACAGAGCTGGCACTAAAGCAGCCAACACGCCCAGGGCAGCCCCAACCCCAACAGCCTCCCACAGGGGAGGGGGACAACAGCGTCAGGACTCATGTGGTGAGGCAGGAAAATGATTTATTATCTAAAAGGATTTGTCCCAGTTTAGTTACAATGCTGGATTTTAGTGTTTTGCAACTAACACGTGTCCTGTGAGGCCCACGGTCACCTTTTCTATCACAGTTGAAAGTGCAGGTGTCAAAACCTGGGAAAGGTGATAATCCATGGACATCAATCATCCCAGCACCTGGGGACACAAAGCTCTGCAAAACACAGGACACAATGTCTGGCAAAACAAAAAAGATTTTCCAAGAGAAAATCCATGGGCTGAGGTTTCATCGAGAAGAGCTGCACCTCACAAATAACTTTGTGCTTTCAGCTCTCTGCTTATGTATAATCATATATACATATATTTATATATATAAGCTATATCTTCTTAACAGATGGGAAAAATCCATAAATTAGGCCTCTCTCTCTGGAATTAATTTGTTGGTGATTTTTCATTTGCATGAAACCAACCTTAAGTAATTTGTGTTTAGGAGGAAAAAACCCCAAGATCTTTCGCCATATTGAACTTCACCCTCTCATGGAACAGGTCATTTATTGAATCATTATTGGATTATCTTTCAGTAATTAAGTCTCTTCAGTACAGCAGTTATTCATTTGAGTTGGTCTTAAAATATCACAGCAAGAGAGCATTAGCAACCACTTTTAGAAAAGTAATTCAGTCTAAAGAAAATGGAATATCATCTGTCCTTCCCAGTGTCTTATTCTGGCCCCCAAAAACCTCAGATGCTCAGGTGCTGCTGGATGAACAGGATGGCTCAGAAACACTCGCTCACCACACAGGAGACCTTCTCTATTTGCAGAAAATTCAGGGTTTAAGCAGGGTGCTCATTTTCCTGGTTTTTACAACTGCTTGTGCCACACCAATAGCAAATGAACAGCCAGATCTGTCACACCCATACTGGTCATCACTTCGAGATCTTGTCAGCAAATAAACCACAGAATGGAATCTTTCCAAGTTTTTTCAGAATGTGTGCACCAAGCCATTTTTCTTACAAAGACATCCAACTCATTTTGACTGATTTACTCTTTCTCAACTGAAAAATGTGTCCACGCAGAAAGAGAGGAATCTGATCGTTTGTCTGCGGATTTCCAGGCCTTCAATGCTGCAAATCCCAGGGCTGAAACCATCAGGAAGGCCCAGACAAATGGCTCCTGAATGGGCTCGGTTTATCCAGCAGCACAGGATGCATTTTGTAAGATAAAGACAAAACCCAGTAAAACCGAGAGCAGAGCCACATCATCACTCATTTTCTACCCCAGTGGCCACATCCAGCCTCTGCTCCTGGGAGCAGCAGCCTCCAGAGCCACCAGCTCTGGGGTGCACAGGTGGCCCCGTGGCCACTCCCAGGGGGTTTCGTGCTCCAAGAGGGTGATGTTCTCCCGGATGTGAGCAGCTCATAGCTCAAAAGCAGATGATTAAACAGCTTTTATACATAAGCCAAGGATTCCAGCCCATAAAACAAAATTGTGCAGCCAGAGCAGAAATCTCATGCATGGAAAGAAGAATATCAGAAAAGCTGGGAGCAGCTGCAGGTTTTGCAGGGCTCCCTGCAGGGTGGGCTGTGCTCTGAGCTGCCTGAATGGCACTCACAAGGCAGGGGCTTCCTGCAAAGGTAGAGCCAGTCCTCATCAGAGTTTGACTGATAAGGAAGGGAAGCCAAATGAAGAAGTATAAATTGCCCACTGACCCAGACTGAATCCCTGGGATAAGCACAGGAAGCAAATAAGGTCCGTGATGGATCTGCGTGCTCCCTGCCCTCCTCGCTCTCAGCAGACACTGATGTATCTCACACTGGTGCCAAAGAACTCTCATTCATGGGCAGAAGTCATTTATTGGGAAGAGAAAGTCACAGTTACCACTGAGGGACTCATTTTGCTTTACTGCTCGGAACTCAGGCTGCCCGGCGCTGCTTGTTTCTGCAATTCCACATCTATACGAGCTTGTATTAAGGAGTTGCCTGGCACAAAGCCAGCATCATTTGCCTCCTCTTTGATGCCAAATGCTCTTGCTTTTTACATCTTCCAGGATCTCAGGCACAGCCCAGCAGCCATCTGCAGAGCCTTCCCCTCCTCCCCACAAGTTTCAATTATTTTGCCGTCCAAGCAGCAGTTACTCCAACACTGAGCTGCAGTTCCCAGGGGACTGCAGCTCTCCTGCAGTTTGACTGGAGTTCAAGCTCCTTTCCCATTTTGTGGTATTATTCTAATCAGCTGAACCCCACCGGTGGCATGTAACCTCACAATTCCTGGACAAAGCTGTTTGGAGTCCTGTAGCTTATTTCCTGTGAGACTTATGAATAAATTATAGCTCCCAGCACCAAAAGATTTCATTAAACTGACAAACACCCAAAAGATTGGAGTTCTTTTCAGCAGCTCTTTCCATCCCAAGAGAGACAGACTGCTCTGGGAGCTGCACTGGCAGTGGCAGAGCTCTACAGGGTGGCCTCCCCCCACCCTTCATTTTCCCCTCTAATTTGTCCTCCAGTTTTGATGTCTCCCGTCTCCCTGCTCACTCCTGCCCAGCAGAAGGGGTGGTGTGGAAGTATGAGAAGGTAAAAGCAGCCTCATTATTGTGATAAGCAAAAAACAGTATTTTTGAGGATGAGGAATTTTGCAGTTTTATGTTTATTTCACTTATCTTTACTTCCTTCTCTGGCACTTCCCAGCTGAAGTTAGAACCTGAAGTTATGACCTATCACACTGCAGAAAGTCATTACTACAGAAATCACCAGTTCAGCATCGTGCCCACCCACACAGGGCTGTGCAGACACGGACAGATTTTTGGGAACATATTTTAATCACCTTAACAAGGAAAAAAAGTCGCTAACCTCTGCTGCACCTTGACTGGTGATAGCACAGGCACTCGGCGGTGACCCTGCCAGCTCTGCATGCAGATGTGCCAGAGCATCGCCCAAAACCAGGCCATGCTGGTGGCCAAGCAGCCAAAGCAGTGCCACTGAAAAGCCAATCCCAGCCCTCCCCGCTGCAGCTGCACCAGGGCCTGCTCAGGGAATAAACACCTCTGGAAAGTAACCTGGAGCACCAAAGCCAGTAACAAACCAGCTCATCTTCAGCTGGACGTGCTCTGAGGCCCAGGAGTGCAGGTGAGAGGAAGGGCAGGGAGCAGCATCCCCCTGGCAGCAGCACCGAGCCCCCCGCGCCACGGGCGCTCTGCAGGGCCCCCACAGGCACTGGCAGCATCTGCTAAATCCTCTGTATTGGCCTGGGAGAAGGAAAAGCACTTGAAATCTGAAAGGAACTGTAAAATACAAGGGGCTGTGATTGCAGGGGCTTGGCTGGGAGGAAACACGCCGAGGAGCCAGAGCATTGCTGCAATGCCTTCCAGCACATGGAAATAGGATCCCACAGCTTGGCACAGCCCTTCTGACTGCAAGGCAGCATCAAGACCATCACTTCCACAGCCGTGAGTCAATGATCAACGTCCTCCTCTCCTGAGGCTGCTCCCACCATCCCCACCTTCCCTGCAGCAGGGCCTCAGCGCTGGCACCGCAGTGCTGGCACCGAGGGCTCCTTCCTGCCCTGCTCCACAGTCCCTGCTCCCACTGCCCCTCGCAGCTCCTTCTCCTGGGACAGGACAAAACAGGAAGCAGGCCCTGGCTGTCACCTGGAGAGGAACCCCTTGGGACAGCCCAGCACCTTCGCCCCGAGAACAGCCAGTCCAGCCACGAGCACACCCCCTCTCACTTATTCCCTCGTGCTGAGCAGTCAATCCTGCCATAATTCAGGCCATTTTTGCAGTTATCCCTTCCATTTATTTGATCAGCTGTTGTACTTCCCTGGTTACCTGTGCTGGGTTTTTCATTGATTCAGGTTTGTAGCTGGTGTTTGCTTTATTTTTAATTCAGTGACCTGACTTTGCTCCCCTGTCCTGTGACACCACTGCAAGAGCAGCAGAGAGGGCAGCACTGTGATTATGAGCATGATCAAATGAGCAAACCCACCCTGAGCCCCAGTGACCCTCATGATCCTGGCACCTGGGAAATGCCCCTGTGTGTCAGTGGGACCTGAGCCTGACCTTCCCCAGGCTGCTCAGCTCATTACAGAGATCAGAGCAGCAGCCTCGACTCCCTCCCTGTGCAAAGGGATCTGAGTATTTGGATAATCCCCATCTCTGCTGTACCAGTAAAGATGGGCTGATGTTAAATGAAAGGAAGAGAAGGGGAAAAAACCACTTTTCTTGCTGGCAGCTGTGTTGTACTAAACTGCTGAAGTGAGCTGGAAAGCGTTAGCTTAATAATTCCCAATTCAGACAACAAATAAACACAAACCAGTCCTTTGTCCACCCTGCAGACCAACTTGGACCGAAATCAGCGTGTCTGGGAGCACAGATCCTGCAGTAATTAATGCTCTGACGGTGTGACTCAGGTGTAGCCATCACAGTGGTGCTGCCCATTACTGGAGTTCCCCGTCTCCCCTTGCTCCCTGGCTGCAGCGTGCCAGCCGCCTGCCAGAGATGCCAGAACACACAAAGCAGCAGCACCAGCACACGTGGGGAGTCTGTCAGCACAGGAAAGCTGCCACCAGCGCTCAGCCTCAGACATCTGCCTGCCCCACACCCACTGCTGTGAACCCCGCGTGCATCAGGGGCTGCCAGGGGAACAGAAACTCACACGTTCTCCATCTGCAGGGACACACAAACCCTCGGGAGCTGCAGCAGCCGGTCACTCGCCATGGTGACACCTGGAGCTCCTGAGCAGCTGGCAATGCTCAGTGTCACCCAGCAAGTGCGATTTTTAAACTCCAAATTATGCCAACTATATTTGCTTTCTTTCAACTGCCTGTGAAGTCTTCATTCGTTCCCCCCAGTTGTGATGCACAATAAGATTTTTGCTTTAAAACAGGCTTTTTCTATTTCTCTACTGACTGAAGCAAATATTTCATATTTAGCATGTAATAGAAAAATCCCTTCAAGGTACAAAGAAATGCAAGTGTTCCTACACTGAAAATCTCATCAGAAAGAGAAGTAAACACCGCTCTGAACATGAAGTGGAATAGACCAAAACTGCAGAGAGGAGCTAAAGAGAAACTCCCTGCTTGTCACTCACAGAGAAGGGGCTCCTGCCCCCCTCAGCCATCCAGTCCCCCACACCCAGGGGTGCTGCAGGGACCTTGATGCTGAGATTCAACAGCTGCCGTGGAGAAGTGCAGGTAGTAAAAGCCACAGAATATGAATTTTGTAATTAATAAATAGAGAATTCAGGAAAACTCAGGCTGAAGTCCCTAAGAACTATCATTTGAAACCTGCAGTGAATGAGGGACAGAAGTTTTCTGGACATTAACGTAAAAGTTTTATTGAAGTTTCTGGTCTAAGTGTTAGTGATAAAATTTGGCACATAAACCCTCAGAGCATCAGAGAGACATTAAATTATTTATGGCTGAAAAAGCACAAAATACCAGACCAAATTACAGAGAGCCAGGCTATGGCAGATGTTTCACGACTGTGTGTATTTTCAGTCCTTAATTAAAAGAAGAAACAAGAACAAGAAGTCCCAAGTCACAACCATTACAAAGCTTTGGAGGAAAAAACCTAAATCTAGTCTCTTATGATTCTCTAGGGACTTGAATTAAGTGCCCAATAAAGTGGGCAGTTAACCAGTAAGAACAGATCTCTTCAGTGCTTTAATTAAATGTGACTCATCTAAGTCACAACTGTCTTGGAAACTTCAGGTTCTCTTCTCAAGGGGGAAAAACCCCGGCCATACAATAGGAACAAAGCTGAAAATTCGCACTTTGGTGGTCAAGTGTGCAGAGAAATGGATGACAAGGAATAGACACAGAGAATTTGCAGGATGTGCCATGCAGTGGATGTTTGCTCTTCCTGCCAAGGGATAACAGGAAGAAGCAGCACTTCAAGAGAACTGGAAATTATAAAGTATACAAATGTACCCTGAACTCCAGCTCCCTCAGGAAAGAGTAATCCAAGTGGGCAGGGAAAAGTCCTGGCTCCTGCCCTCTGAAAGTCACCCCAGAGTTTGGAGGGATGACCAAGATGTGATGGTGTTTTTATAGGAAATCAGGACACTTTGGAACACTGAGTTTTCTGCTAATGCAGAGTAGTTTATTGCATGTTACATCCTAATCCCTCTAGGCCTCTCTGTAGCATGGGAAAGGGACTGAACACTGGATTTACTGACCCTAAAATCTGCATCACAACAACGATGGCAACCAGCTTCAGTTTTAAGCGGGAATTCAGATGTGAAGTCAAGTTTTTAATTACAGCTGAACTGTCCCCAGCCTGCCAAGGGTGAGCCCTCAAACACTGTCCCAGGACAGGGGTGAGCAAACACAGCACAGAAGTCACTGCAATAAATAACTTGCAATCTAAACATCTCCAAACTGCCCACTTGTCTTAGATCCTGTTTTCAACCACCCATTGGTGTTCTTTACAGCTCCCTTTCCCTGCCAGAACCTTTATGGGTTTGAAGATAAGGTAGGCAGCAACACTAAGTAGGATTTGTGCAGCTGACACTTACCCCAGTGGTCATTTTGCCTGACTGAAGCACGGATTGTTCTTGCTGCAGGGTAAATCTGCACCAAATGGTCACTGAGCAGTTGGGGCTGCAGGAATGATCCATTTCACTCTGGAGACATTAAACTACACTTGAACTTTCAAAAACCTAATTTTCTTGGGGATCAATATAGCCAATATAGGTGTTAAGGGAAAAACAATTACATTTGCTGTACTTGTGCACTGCCTGATGACCCTCACACAGCTCTGCTCTGTCACGAGTCAAGAGGAAAGTCTGGTGATACACAACTGGAGGGGAAAAGCCCCTGACCATGGACACAGCCCTGACAGGTGTTACAACCTGTAATTATTTCCTCCAGTGACCTCAGCCACGCTGCTCTCACCTCAAGATTCACGAGTCAAGTGCTCTCCCCTCCCCACCTCTGTATTTGACAATTGATTTTCTGGCATATTAAACCAATGATTATTAATGGTGCCACAGCTGTCTATGTCAGTGATTGTGATCAGCTCAAGTTCTCTTCAACAGATAAATATTTTTCTATAAACCTAGCAACGCTGGATTTATGGAGAAAACTGTCAGCTTCTCAGTGAAGAAACTATATCTTCTCAAACATTTGTGCAGTGTGTAGTAAAACATGACCTTGATCCAAATATAAAAAGTGTTTAGGTAGGAGATGAAAGGGGTGGTTTCTTGAATTAGAAATAATATCCTAGTCAGGAGTTATTCATGAAAGTGGAGTCTTAATATTTACTTAGGCTTTCAGCAGCACTGATTTGCACTAGAATTTATTAACTTTTCAAATATCGCACGATGTACCTGGGCACTGAAATGTTCCCCACGAGAAGCTCACCAGACACCAGGGTCTATCAGAACAGTGTCTATTTTAAGCATTCAGCTGGGCTTGATTCTGCTTCACCTGGAGTCAAGGTTAAAATACCCATTTCCAGATTAAAAACTGCGTTTGCTCACAGACAGGTCCAGGAAGGGCTCCCACAGACCCCGAGTGAGCCCTGCCCAGAAAGGTCTCTTGGCAGCACCTGAACCCCTGACTGCTGTGGGTTCCTGTGCCAGGGACAGACTCATCCCCTCTGTCCTGACCCAGCAGCTGGGAGCAGCTCAGAGCTCCCAGGGGTTTTCCGCAATGTCAGGACCCACTGTGACTCTTCCCAAAAACCCCAGGCACCCAACACTGTCAAACGCAGAGAAGGATCTGAGAAACCCTCAGTGAGCCAAAGCCAGGTGGAGGCAGCTTCACACGTGCACAAACACCACACCAGAAATCATCTGTGCTGGATGGCTCCTGATTCCAGCAGTTCACAGGATCCAAAACAATTCCCTGCCTTGCACTGTGTACAATAGTTACTGTATTTTACATTACAGTGATTGAAGTCATGACAAGACATAAAACTCATCAATCAGCTCATGGCACAGCACTAAAAAGTTTACTACAAGCCTTCTCGCTGCTCAGTTTGTGTGCAGAATGTCTATTTTAATAAATTTGGTTCTGAAAACATGAATCTAGCTGAAGATTTCCTTTAAAAAAAAAAAAAAACAGATGTTATTTACACAACAAGAGCTGCCCATTTTTTTATGGCATCAGGCTCACAAACACGCTTGGAGAATTTGCAGTTGAATGGTGAAAGGGCAAAACATGTCAAGCACCAGAGATGTGAAAGTTTTTAAAATGGGAACAGGGATCTGGCACATGGCCTTGGAAGAGCCAGAGCAGGTGTTCCAGAAACACCAACTTCTGTCCCGGAGGCACCAGGCTCCTCAATAATGGATTCCTCGGCATTCAACTGCATTTCTTCCCCATTTAAAGTTTGATACAGCTTGTTCATTTTCAGGAGATATTTTTCCCCCAAGGAACCCCAACACTTTGTTGTCACAGCTCCTGGAACTTCTCTGCTGGCGCTTGGCCCAGACAAGTTGTTACTGAGCACACGCCTTTATTATTGCTGAAAGACAGATTTGACAATTCTGATAACAAACAAGTGTTGGGTGCTCCAAGGGACACTGACTGCTCCCCATGTTCTAAATGCTTAAAACAATACCTTGGACATGTACAGAGCTCCAAGCTGAACTTGTCACAATGAGAACTTCAAGGCAAGAAGTCCTCCCTCCTCTTTTGCTGAGTCTGTGACACCCACAGACCTCACACCAAGTGTCACAGAGGTGCAGAAAGCACCAGGTATTCATCTGGAAATGGTCTGTGCTGATGCATTTGACTTAGTCTGGGTTGCTAGGAACCTAATTCCTGGGTTAGGCTCTTGCCTGGTCGCCTGTCACAGCTCCAGGCTCATTTCAGAGCTGTTGTTTAGGTTGTGCTGCTGATTTCTGCAGTGTTCCCCATTCACCGAGTTCCACAGAGCCTCTTTCTGCTGCCACTTGGCTCAGTCCCACTGAGGTGTCACACCCCAGGATGACAGCTCTCACTACAAGTTTCCAGATAGCCCAAGTTCTCCTCGTCAGGTTTGTCTGCACCAGAGGGGTTTGCCAACCAAAACCTGTATGGTTTTCCTTCACCTGCCTGGAGACCCCACTGCTCCCCCACACAGAACACTCCAAACAGCACATGGGGGTGCAATGGGTACCCTCCCAGCAGGCCAAAAACCTCCAGCAGGGAGACTCCATCCAGCTTTATCCCATGTATCTCAGAACATTCTCCTGCTATTATCCTGTTGGGAATTCCAGAGTTCAGGGGCATCATCACTAAAGTCTTGCCAGCAGCCACTTGCAATGGCACTGATCCATCTCAGAGCCAAATTCATTTGAGTTCAATGAATTCAAATACAACATCCAGGTCTTTCCAATTCAGGTGGAAGCTCCTTGTGTAAAATGAAAACAAGAAGTTGAATTGCTGTGCCTTTATGTGCACCTTGAAAACTACAGGGCACCACTCTGAGCTCCCAGCCAGACCCTGCCTGAGGTTCATTATTTCTCTCGTGAATTATGTTCACAGCCAGCAGGCACACAGTGGAACATTCAGAGTCAGTGCCCAGCAGAGGGGTTTAGCACAGAGGTGCACCCCCAGATCCCCATCTGCTCTGTGCTGGAGATGCCTGAGAAACCCTTCTCTGCCACAGAGGAGGGACTGGCAGCACATTGTGCTGCATGTTTGCAACACACCTAAAGATTTCATGTCAGGGTTGAGCTTGTACCAATGGCAGGAAGGACTTGAGGACCCTGAAGTGATGGGAGGCTCTGACACAGTGACAGAACCTTAAGCAGAATGGATCAGAATGAAAACAAATGCTGCTGGGAAGAGGAGCTGGTGCCCTGAAACACAGCATTTATTCTGTGCTTGCAAATACACTCGGTGCTGAAAACAAACTTTTACTCATGTTATTGGTTTTGAGGTTTGTAAGTGTTTTTCAGCCAGAACTCTCTGTGGGAATGGTTTGATCTCTTCAGTGCTACTAAATTCCCAGAATCAAGTCAAATCCAATAACATGGTGCAGCTTGAAAACAGAATATTTGTTTCTAACCCATTTCTGAACGATTTTCATTATTACTATTGAAGAGGTGAGGATCAGACAGCCATTGTACCAAAGACATCAGGGGTTTTCGATAAAGCTTAGGAAATTCTGTAAGAGAAGAACAGCAACTGTACGCTGCCAATCTGGCCACAGATCTGGAGTGTGTATCAGCAGCAATAACCATGCAATGGCATCAGCTTCTGCAGGAGGGTGAAAGCCAGAACTGAGTGCTGGGCAGGCTCACAAATCCAGTGTCCTCTAACCTGCAGGCAGAGGTGCTGGAGGAGTCAATGTGCAGCTCCAGGCAGTGCCAAGCCAGCCTCTCTAACCATTTAACCTGTCACAAGTGAGGAACACCCCACAAGTGCTGCCTTTCCTCTCTGCCCAAAGAGACCCCCAACAGCAGCGTGTTCCTTCAGAGCCCACCGTGCCAGGCGCTGCTCCTTCCATCCTCTCACAAAGCCCTCGAGTGAGAGCAGAGCTGTAATTCCCTCTGCCTGGAAGCTCCCCAGAGGTTTGGCTGACCTTTAGGACATTCTCTTCCCTCAGCATCTCCTCTAGAGCAGCTCCTTTCCCAGAGCACACGCTGTGGTCCCAGAGCTCCGGCAGCACGGGAGAGGGGCAGGAACCACACCCCCAGCCCACCCAGGATCTCCTGAACACGGTGAGGAAAACATTCCTGGAGATGCAAAGAGCACACGGAGCCCCCGACACGTCGTTCTGAGTTAGAGTCATCTGCAGAATGCCTGAGTCTAAGCCTGTGCTTTGGAGCCAGCTTTACCCACAGCTGATCCTGCTTTAAATAGAAACTACACGGGAAGTTAGGTTAACCTGAGAGTGAGGTGTGGTAAAACCAGACCAAGCAAGCTCCAGCATCAGTGCCTCACTCTCATGTCACACAAGTCCAGCACAGCCCAGAGTAATGAGATCTGGACCATCTTCATCTAAACTGTAACTCACCGTCTGCTTCATTAGAGGTTATTAAATGCATAGTTTGGTACAAATCAAAAAGGTGCTCTTGAGAATGCTCAGGTGGCATCTCAATTTTATTAAAGCATTTGAGGATGGAAGTTCTTAATTGTCATGAAATCCCTCTTCTAATACAACCAAGCTCTTGTCTAGACAGATCAAAACCAACAATTTTATAGCCAGTGTTGGACAAACTGCTTTTCTTGTGCCATGACTGATGTGTGTTCAGCAGATGCTTTCCAAACATCTTTACGTAAACATTATTTTTAAAAAATCATGTGGTACAGAGTCACCTCATCCTACCAGAGGGACAGAAAGCTCAGTACCTCTTCATCATCAGGGAAGTAATTTCAACAGCCCCACACACACCACACCTTACCCTGGCACTGATGTTCAGTGCAGCTCTAAGTCTTTACACAATTAACTTTCCTATCAAGAAACTGCAGAAAAGCATTAATGATTGTAATGTCTCATTAATTAGTAGCAAATACAGGTGAATCAGTCAGACCAGCCAACTCACTAGAACTTCTGGTGCTCACAGCATATTATTATGTTACTAATTAAGACCATCAGCATTCTTTTTAATTAATATATTGGCTTGCTTAAGACTTAATTGAAATTTTACCAGCCCTCATTTTTCCAGTTCAGAACATGTACCAGGCAAAGACTACACAAAAGGAAAAACGAAGCTATTCCCTTCATGTTTGTGGAGATAAATTCAGCATTTTAGCTCCCAGCTCGTTCCACCTTCCAGATTAGGATGGGAATGTGAGAGAAACCCAAAGAGAACACGTTCACACTCAGTTACAGCTCTCTTTGGACAGGGAGGGAGCTGTTTCAGGCTCTGAAGGTGACACACGGACACCAGGTCCAGAAGAACTAAAGATTTCTGTGTCATTTGGTGCCTCTGAACCCTGAGACTGAGATTCACCGACATCCACAGAGCTTTGTCTCCAGAACTACAGGTCTGGAGAACAAATCCTCAGGGGACAGGAGTCCATCAGTCTCCTGCAGTGTAAAGTTCCAGACTGAATCAGTGAATCACCAGTTTAAATATCTATCTCCAAAGGCAAGATGAGAACTATTTCTACTATATCACTGCATTTTTTAAAAACAAAAAGCACTCAGTGTATCCTCCCATCCGCTTTCTTCTGTGCTTGAATCACTTCAAACCCAACAGAGCTTCTGAACAAGTTGTGTGTTTAACACAAATACCCTGAAGAGCTGTTGAACTGAGATTCAGAAAGTGTCAGATAGAACCTCCAGAGAATGAGAATTTACCTACAGGCAGAAGAGGGAGATGAGAAAGAAAACTATTTCCTTTTCCCCTTGCTAGAAATGTTTCAAAACATTAGAAAAATACCTAAGTGTTTGCATATATTAAAACTGAACAGGGAAATGCCTTTAAACTGCACAGAAACTTCAGTTTCACAAAGTTACAGAGCAGTTTATCAATCCTTAAATCATATTCTCATTCCCATTTTAACTCCCTCTCTGCAATACTGGTTTCCTTTGAGACTCAACATTTCCAGGAACCAGAGATTTCCAGAGAATGTAAGAGTTGAATGAGAGACCTTCTGCCATGAGTTTGCAGTGAGTCCTTCCCAGGGACCAAACGGGAACACAAAATCCCCAATTCCCTGGGGTCAGCCCACGGCCTCTCACTGCCACAGAAAGTGCTGGTGACTGAGCCACTCCTCACAAACAAAACATTCCCTGCCTCTCCTCTCACTGAGGATGGAGCTCAGCACCTCCACACGAGTCCAGCTGGTCTTTGCCATTTACAGCAGTTTGCTTGGGAACGTGGGATTCCCATCTTAAAATCGAATTAAATTATCTCGCAAACAGCACACACAGAGTTCATTTCCCCCAGCAACGAGGCAGAAGGAGAGGGAATTGCTCTGTGTGTGGCTCCAGGCACTGGGGTTTGTACCAGGCATGAGCTGTATCCTCACAGATATGTCCCAGAACCCCTTCCCAAAACAATTCTCTTCGTGCCACATTCCCAGAGAAAAGAGAAATTCTCCCCAAAGGGCAAAGGCTCTCTAGAACCTGACCCACTTAATCTTCTAAAAAGAAAACAGCAAAAATTCTTCAGCCATTACATTTTCTTCCAGGGGAATTATGCAGAGATGGAGACACCCCAGGACTGCAGTCCCTCCCAGTGTGGTGTTCCTTGAAGGGCTGAAATCCAAATAAGAGTATGCCTGGGAGGGAGAATGGAGGGGGAAGGATAGAAATAGAGGCATTAAGAGGGACAAATATTCTGTTGGTAGGCAGGCTCATGATGGAAGGGGGATTATGATTAAGGAAATTTCAAGGAGACAACTTTAAAACAAAGAGAAGAACTGCCCATGTTACAAGACCCAAACCCAAACAGAGCCGTCCTGGCAGAGGAGGCTGCGTCTCCTCTGGGCCCCTTACATGGCAAATCCCTGCGGGATCCCAGCCCTTTGTTTGGATTTCATGTTGCTTGTCAAGGGAGCCCAAGTGCTCTGCACATCTTCGGGGTTTGCTCACATTGCCCGTTTATCTTTTGGAGTTTCACATTTATTTTTAAGGCCTTTTTAGGGGGCAGAAGCACAGCCTGGGCTGTGTCTCCATGGCTTTGCCAGGCAGGCAAGAAGGCCCCTGGCAGCACCACCCCCTCCTCTCAGGGACCAGGTCTGGCAGCACGTGGAGCAGCAGGCACAGGTGGACTTGTCCTGCCCTGGAACAGGGCAGAAGGCACCGTTCAGGGGCTAAAAGCTGTTCTCTGCTATGAACCGGGGCACTGCTGCCTCTCAGCCAGCTGTTCCTTGCCCAGGTTTGCTGCTGCACCCTCACCAGAGCACTGAGGGTTTTGTTCAGACACAGAACACCTGCAAATATCACTGTAAAACCATCTGAGATTTGACACCTCATATCATGCTGATAAATCAAATTGCTGCTGTTTGTGCTGCTTTAAACAGAAATGTTTTACTTTACCCTGTCACAGGCACCTCTCAAGGAAGCCACAGCTCCCCCTCTGTTACATTTCCAGCACCAGGACAACGTTTGGCATGGAATTACTGGGCAGCAGTGAAAATGCATCACTCCCAGGTCTCCACATGCAGATCAGCTACTTAACCAGTCACCTATTTTTAGCTCTGCCAGGCAATCAGGATGCTGCTCACAAAACACTTTACCTTAAAATAAAATTGCTTTCCTCAGATGACATTGTCAGGTTCTGTTCTTTTCACATTTACTGTGAAACTTCAAATAAAAGATAAGGTAGTTTATTGAGAAAGGAAAGACTGCTCTTAATGGGAGAGAAAAATGAATGTATAATAGCCCAAATTTTAGTGATTATCACTCCGAAAAGATGTTGAGATGTAATGGACGTGAGATAACGGGGGAGGCAAACTGGTGAAGAGCGAGGGAAGGAGCAGCACTGCCTGCACAGGCACTTTGAGGAGGCCTGGTCTGAAGAAGCCTTTCCACAGCCACAGCCTCAGACCACGAGAGCCTCAGGGGGTTTAAGGGTCATCTCCTCAGAGCCTGCACAGCCCCCAAGGGGCCTCCTGCCCTCAGAGGGCTGCCCACAGCCCTGGGGGAGCTCACACTCGGAGCCCAGCTTTAACACAATTTCCAACACCAAACCATCCACGGGTTTTTCCTGCCAGGCTCTCACCCACTGGTACCTTTCCCTTCTCTCCTCCCCTCCTGACCCCTCAGATCCCACACACAAACGCACTTTCACTCTTTTCCAGGCTCTAAAATCCTTCTCCAAAGCACAAGTTTTTCTCGAGCTGTCCACTCTCCCTAATCCCCACAAGTCCTGGCACTTTCATCTTCTCAGGCTTAAGATGAATGAGACAATCTGAGGTTTCAAGAGGTTTGCAGACAAGCCCTGCTCTGGTCTCTGGGCTGTTTATGTAAGCCCAGAGAAATGCCATTTACAGCAGAGCCACTCTGGGTGTTACAGAGCACCACCGAGATAAGCCTGGGCCTGCCACAGGGAGACAGAGTCATTCAGAGAGCAGGACAGGATAAACCCCCAGCAGCTGAATCCCAAGTGCTCGGTGTCTCTCAAGACACCAGCTGAAGAATGGAGTGCTACCAAAAACCAGAAGGGGCACGATTAACCTTGCAAAGTGATAAGAGAATTCTTTGCTGTACCACAAATCACCTTCATCCTCAGCAGAGTTTTTGACTTTCACACAGTCCCATTTGCAGAAGGGATTCATCTTTATCTGAAACTGTAATTGAATGCCAGCAGTTACCTTGGTGACATTTAAAAATCTATCCCTGTGCTTTGCTGTCAACACTTTATAATACAATAAAGTGCCTCATGGAACAAGTCAGAGCATAGCTTAGGGAATAGTTCCTATGACAACTCCATGAATCAAGGGGATGGCAGAGATCCCCAAATGTCAAATGGACAGCGGCACAGAGGTAGAGAAAGCCCAGGCTGAAGTGAGTGCTGCTTCTGAAGCTGTGCTGAGCTGCAGCTCCAAGCCCAGCTCCAGCCATTCCTCTAATTAAACGAAGCCTCCAGTTCTCCAGGTACTCTCATTTTCACTGAAATTGCCAAGGACCCTGGAATTCATTATGCAGTCAGTCCACCTGGTTTCAGCAGGCCTCTGCTGGGACTGATCACTGCCAGGGAGGAAGAACCACGCTTCCTGTGAATGTTGTTTGTTGTACTTCAGGTGTTAAATACAAGTGGGGAACTGAATTACTGTTCAAAATACAGGAGCCCCACTCTGCTTGTGGCAGCACATCCTTTTGTATCGTGGGGCAGAGGGCACTGGGCTCACATTCACCCCTGGCATTTCCAGTTTTGTTGTCCATCAGAGGCAGTTTTGTTTCACCGCCCTGGCCCACAGCTCCAGGTCTCCACACGAAGCAGGGAGAGGAGCTTGGCTGAGGCACAGGATTGCTGAGGAAAGGCCCCACTCCGTTCTTTCCTCAGGACTGCCCAACTCCACCTCTTTCTCCTGTGTTCTTGCCTTTCTCTTTCTTTAGGTTTTCCTGCCTTTCCAGCCTCTCCCAGGCTTTTCTGCTGCCTCCTGCTTGCCTCAAGCAGCAGGTCTGCTCCCCAGCACGAGCCCCTGGGCACTTCCACCCCTGCCCCTCTGGGCCCACAGCACACCAACATCTGGACCATCAGTCCCTAAGCAGAGAGTTCATTCTCTTTTGCTGTGAAACTAAATCTGAGCACCACTTTATTTGGAAAAGGCTCCAAGCCCAGCTGTCTGTGGCCTCCCTGCAGCCCTTCCATCCTGGGAAAGCTGTGCAAGTCTCCTGTAGCTGTCCCATATCTACACTCCAGAGTCCTCAATCCATTTCCAGGAGACAAAATCCATCTTGGCATGCCCTGAAGATAAGGCTGAGCTTTTCAGCTGCTCTTGCACTATCAGCAGAAGAGTGCATCAGAAACCCAGGTTATTCATTTTATTAAAGAGCATTTTCTAGTCACACAAAAGTGATGGACCCTGCTAAGCACACTCAGGTAGAGATATGAAAAGTAAAAAGGGCACATCTTAATCAGAAAAATGCAACAAAAAACTGTGGCTTTCTGGCGCTGCCGGAAGATGCAAGAAGTTTTGCCATTTTAATTGGAATTTCAAGCAGAGTGAACAAAACATGAGCAAACTGATAATAAAAACATGCCTGAGAAAGACAAACCAGGTAAACGAAGAGATTATAATCTTGCCCTTCAGTAAAGTTCTTTTCACCTTAAATCCACTCAGTGTAGAGATAATCTTGCCACTGGAGACCACAAAAGAAAAGTTATTTGCATACAGAATGGGCTCGCAGAAAATTAAACTAGAGCTTATTATGCAAGAAATGTGATAAGCTAAAACATACAAAAAGTCCTCCTCAAGATCTGAGCAACATGAGCTAAAAATACCTCTATTGCATGTCATTTACAAATTCAAAGGGTTGTTTTGGCTGTGTTTAGATTGTGATCAAACAACACTCGATAAATTTTTTTCCACTTATGATTAAAGATAGTGCTGGATTTTAGGTGTTCTGATTGCTTTCCTTAGTTAGTATTTTCTTGCTATTTTTAATTTGCACTTGATGTTCCCTGCACCCTTCCTGAAAGCAAAGAGCTGTGCTGGGAGGGTACCAGAGTCCTGCTCATGTTCTTCCTGAAGGGGCAGGAGGGATGGCCCAGGAGCAGCCCTGCTTTACACACCAAGGGCTGGAGAAGGAAGAACGGCGCTCGCAGGCTCTGCTCCGTGTCCGTGCCCACACAGCTGCCCTGCAGGGGCAGGGAGCCGCCTGCACACACCTCTGCAGGGCTCCCACGGCTGTTCCATGTCACGGACCTCTTGTGCCAAAGGGCTCCTGCATCCCGAACTTGCCGAGGCTCTGGGTGCTCAGCGCTCCGCTGGTGTCACCCCACGGGCTGGCACCGTCCCTGCAGTGGCCCAGCACGGGGCAGGTGTCCTGGGGCTGCACACCAGAAGTGCTGTGCTGGTGCCAGGGCAGGTGAATTAAGAGTCTCAGCACAACTCCTCAAACTTCTCATTCTTTCCAACTGCACAGAACAGAGCTCGGTGCCGTGATGAAAAATCCTTGAACATAAATTACCATCATTTTTCTGTTACATAACATGATTTATCCAAAGCATGCACTGGGCTTATTCCAGTTTCCACTGAAGTCAATAGAATTATAAGCGTTCAGCACCTCTGAAAAACCAGGACATGGTTATTCATGGGTATAATTTATGGTACCCAAATTAGAACATTCTGTCCTTAAGTTCCCAGTGCAGAACTCCTTCCCCTTCTGCATGGACATCAACAGAGCAGCACCGACATTTACCCCCAGATCTTCAGCGGAGTGCCCAGGACTGCTCCAACTTTAAACAAGCACCACAAACATCTGAACTCCTGACTCGGGAGGGCTCTTCTGCCCATCCACAAGACCAAACTGGCTCCACCCAATATCTTTCTCTACATGAACCCTTACCTCCATGAGGTGTCAAGAAGGAGTAACTGCCAGAGATGCTCAAGTACATTTCAAGTTACGCATGAAGAGCAGCCATCATCTGGCAAGGACACGAGGAAAGCCAAACCAGAAGGCAAAAGAGTAGAAAAAAATCTACTGTACTGGAAGCTCTGCTCATCCCCGTGGCCATTTTCTCAAGGAAGTACTGTTTATCACCCCCTCTCGATGTGTCCTTTGGACAGAGCCTTTGTTCCTTCTGGATGTGCTCACAGAGCCTTCATTCATTCCTTCAGGTTGATCAAGGCTGGCAGTAAAAACCCAGTCATGGATTTTTCATTTCTTCAGAGCACAGCAAACATGGAAATCAAAACACAGCTCAGCCTTGCTCAAAGCCCCTGGGATCTGTCCCAAGGCATTCAATTGAGGTGGCTGCTCATCTTGAGCTTCCCTGCAGGTGATGAAGCATCAGGGCTGTGAAGAACCAGCCGTGGGTCATCTCAGGGTGCTGAGGGGTTTGGGACTGCTACACAACCCAGGCATCCCAAACGTGCAGCCTCCTCCTGAGATCCCGAGCCAGCAGCAGAGGCTGGTGTGGCCTTTCCCCACACCTGTAAGACACAGCCACAGAGGCAGCAGCCTGCCCAGTGCCACCTTGGCTTCTGCCCAGCCTCCCCTGCTGACAGCACAGCTCCCTGCGCTGCTTCCTCCCGAGGCAGCACCCAAGCGCTGGGAACAGTCCCGGGGGCTCTGCTCAGCCACGTCTGAAGCGAGCCAAGAGTCCTTTTTCCTCTCTGCACTGCTGAGCAAGGCCTCTCCCCGCCAGGCACTGAGGACGTCCCCAGAGCTGTGCGGAGCAGGGAGGCAGCGGGTCAGCCCCGGCAGCCAGAGCAGCATCACCCCCTCACAGCGTGGGGGAGAGGAGTGAAGCTCTGGGGCTGGGAACACACCAGAGCCGGTGGGAAGATGATATTTTCCTTCCACTAAAGTAACAGATCTTGTTTTCCTCCAGTCCCCTGGGCCCCACACGGAGGATGGGCAGATGGACCCCGCCAATCACTCCATGCCACAGTTGCACCACACAAACGTGCTTGAAGGAAAACTCCTGCAGCACCAGGAACAGGGCTATTATAGGAGTCCAGAAACAACAGCTTGTGTGTTCACATGTCTATTCCAAGTTTCAGATTTCTTCAGAAAACAGGAGGCCAATCTAATCCCTTTGACTTTGAATCCCTCAGAGGAAGGTTGCCTAGCATGCTTGTCAGGCTGACAAGGAGACACAGACCTTGTCCCCCTCAGCTCTGCTCCAAACCAGGCTCATGCCAGGTCCACTCCACATCCCCAGGCCCCAGAAGTCTAAAGGAGATCTCTTTGCAGGTGATTAGACAGCATGAAATTCAGTGATTAAACAGAGCTGGCACGTACTGGGAAAGAGATACAAACCCAGAAGGAGCCCTGAGTTTTGCAATTGCAGCATTTAATTTAAAAATAATCAGGCTGGTAGAATTACATAAACTCCGGTTTTGTACAATCTCCTAAACATAACAGTCCAAAATGACCTAAATCTCACCTGAACACAATCCTCCTCAAACACCTCAGATGTCATTTTCTCCCTTCATTCAAGCATGGCAGATAGTCTCAGACTTTGTGCACAGAGACACCCAGCAGCAGTGATGGGAAGGTACCAACCTTCAGAAGGGGCACTTGTTTAAGAAACAGCATTCCTGGAACAGAGTCTCCCAATGTTTTTATTCTTTCCTTTGTATCTTCCAGCACTGGGCCCTCTGAAGTCAGCTTTGCAACCTGCCTTCCCCAGCTCCACGATGGAAAAAACACATCCTTACACCAAAGGTCCATTTAAGGGATCCATTTTTCTCTGGAAATTCTGTTCAGCCAAAGATTGGGATTTACAAGGTCCCTTCAACCTCAAGGCAAATAAAGAGATAACCACAGGTCTCAGCCCAGCACATTTCCAGAGCAGTCAGCACATCCAGGCCATTAACAGGGGACATTGTGTCCCTGGGGAGGCAGCAGCAGAACCCTTCCCTTTGCACCTCATTTCCCTTTGTGCACACAGCCCACATCCCTTCATGCCTGCGACATCTCCACACTCACACATCCTGTGAAACAATGCACATTAACTGCTTTATCCACCACTATTCCTGGAACAACTCCACCCTCCAGCCAAGCAACATATGGCCCTCAAGCATCTTCCCAGAGGGAAGCCTCTAGGCTAGAAATTGGTTGACAAAACTGGAAAAGAAGTTGAGAAATTTCTGAACCAAACTTGTTTCCTAGAAGACTTCAGCCTGAACTGAAAAGTGCAATTAGCAGAATTAAAAAGCTTTTCCACCTTTCAGCTAATTCAAGGAGAAAAGGTGATGGATTTCCTCACACCCACTTGTCCATGAACCTGTAGGGGCTGGGTCCTCCTCTAAGGCCTCAGACTCCCCAGAAGAGGAGCACAGTCCAACCACAACGTTGTGGCAACACTGAGCTTGTTTCCTGGGAGGAGGCGTGGGAATGCTTTGTGAAGCTCAGGGATTCACCAACGCAGTGCTGGGAGCACAGAGACAATGGGGAATTGTTCTTTTCCATTTGCTAAACCATTACTACAGTTCTCATGTGCTCAGGTGATGCAGCACTGAGAACCAGGCAGAAATAAACCCCCAGGAGACAGGAAAACCTTTCCATTAACCCCCAAGTGCCAGTGAACCCACAGCAGCCTCACGCCAGCACAACACCCCCAGCAAAGCCCCACCAGCAGCTGAAGAGCCTTCTCCAGCTCACACAGCCTCAAACCCCGCACCATTTCTGAACAAGGAAGTCTCACATTTGCAAGAGAAGAGGCCTGTGTGTGAAATCGCAGTGGGGTGACTGATGGTTGTTACCTCAGTGACACTGAAAACACCTTAAACGTCTTTTCCAACCTGAACAGTTCTATGAAAGACCAGATTCAAGCCTCACTTCCAGGAAGCTATTTCTAGAACGTGACCTTAAAAAGCCAACCAAACCCTTCCCCCAGTTTTCAAGTCCTGCTGGCCATTAGGGAGAGTCTGAGTGGTGCAGCCCAGTAACTCAGGACAGCATTTGCCATATATTTTTTTTTAAATATGAAAGCATTAAATCCACTGAAAACCAAAACTGATTGATTTCCCACAAAGTTAAGGGTCTCAGCCAATACTTCAGAGAGTATGTCTAGAGTCCATCACATCCTGCATAATACAACATTTCTGTTGCCTTCACTGCTGCTCAGTCTGGGGGCAGGCGAGGCCAGCAGAGGGTTTGAGGGGAAGACAGGCAGGTCCTGTCCCTTTCCAGCTCTGTCAGCCCGAGTACAATGATCTGTTTATTGAGCCCAACACACATGTGGGTGGCTTAACTTAAAAAAACTAATATTAGGTATCATGTGTTACACAGTAAACTTTTCACAGGAAGATGTTTCTATAGTAACTAATGTTTTTGTAGCCACACATTTCACATCAGGGTTGCCATGGGAACAGAACTATAGAGACATGTTCGGCAAATAAGTTGTCAATAGCTTTTCCCCCAGCCCCTGCACTCTACCCCTGTCAACCTAGAGGTGAACACAGTCTCTGTGTCTGCCCTGGGAGACTCCAGTTGTTATGGGAGTGTGGAAGCCTCCCTGCCCATGTGAGAGCATTGTTTCCCCCATACATGGCCACACTTTTCCGAGCAAGTGGAATGCTGGGTTCTGGATCAGGTTAGAAACCCAGCCAGCTCGGAGCTGTTGTACAGGAGAGTCTCAGTGAAACACCTTCATCTGCAGGAGAGCAGTGAAATCACCCTGCTGGAAACACTGAGCAGTGGAACCTCAGAGATACCTCAGGGTGTTGCTGAGATGTGTCAAAGGGACATCAGCTCGTGCCAGGAAGTCTGAATCTCCCTGGCTTTGAGCGTATATTTAGGCTGAAGCATTCCCGAGGGTAACGTACAGACTCCCACTCACCTCCAAGGAAAGTCTGCAAAAAGATCACAGCTCTAATCTGGCATTTACATAGTAGCTGGGATTTTAATTACTATTTGTTCAGTGCCTCACCATTCATTCAGCAGCAGCCATTTGTACACCTTCAGGACTGCCACTGCTCCTGACCTTTGCTTTCCCTTCTTTCACACTCTTCTGTTTCTCACTTCTCTTCCCCGGTTTTCCCTCCCAGCTCCCCCCAACCCACCAACAGTAGATGCTAATGTGCATTTACACCAGCAGCCCTCGCAGGCTGCTCTCTGCCTTGCCCTCTCTTAGGAAGAACCTTTGCTCCTCCAGGCGGCTTTTGGCATCTCATTTTTGGCTCAAACACAAGAAACCCAAGCCCCCCATGCAGAGGTGCCACCTGAAGGGGGAGAAGTTGTAACCAACTCTTGCACCAGACACCAATCAGCTCCAAACTCATCAGCACATCCGCAGTGTCTCACAGCTCTGGCCTCTCCCAGGCCTGTCCTTCAGGTAGAACCTGGTGAAACAGCTCGAAGCATTTTATATGGGAGGCAAAGGAACAATACTCAAGTGCCATTATGTTTAGGTTCCAACTCAAAACCAGCTTAAAAATAGACAAAGCACACATGATGCTGAGACCTGAAGAGAGTGTGACTGAAATTCCCTCGTGGCCCCAGTGCCCTTAACTGGGGGATGTCCAGGCTCAAAGGGCAGCTGCTCAAGCACTGCACAGTCCCTGTTTCCACAAGCGCTTCCAGTGCTGGTTTACACTCCCAGCATGTTCCCTGTGCTCAGGATGTTGAGATGCAGGGCTTGGTGCTGCCACATGGCATCTACACTTAATCCGGGGAAAAAGAAGTGTCAGTGCACCACAGAGGTCCAGTGCAGATGGACCTGGTGTCCCTGCTAGCAGAGTCGTTTCTGCTCCATTCTTTAGAGAGATCTACATGAAAATATCACACTGGGGTATGTGATAAAATCTGGTTTTTCAAGCTCATCCTCCAACCTGCAGCAGCACTGGTTTGAGTATTTTAAATTATTTCATATTTCTGTAACTACGCAATGGCATAACACTGAATATGACACCCTCCCTATTTCACACTCTGCCCCCTCCTACCTGCTACGAACAGAAGGAGCAGCAATACAGCTCCTGGTGCTTCATTCCGAGGTGTTACAACAAGACAGTCCAGATTCAACCATCTCTCAAGAATAATTTTCAGGAGCAGAATGATAGCATCCTTGTTCCCACTAAAGACTCAACAGAATAACCAAAAACAAATAAATAAAATTTACCTGGGATGGCCTATAAACCGGGGTTTTGAAGGAGCCATGAACCAGGCATGATGGTAAGGAAATGTCTGAGCTTTGAAAAATACCACCAGAATTGCAAAATAACATTTTATGAGCTTGGGCAACAATTGCAGAGTGACCTTAAAACTCCTCTGCTGACAGATTGTGAGTTACAGTGAATTTTACTAATTCATATATACAGGTCCTGCTCACCCTGGCCTCTGTTTGCTTGCAAAGCCTTAGGCTGGAATCTGCTCAAGCCAGGAGCTGCTTGCACATGCCCAGGAAATGCTAAATATAAACTGGACAACATGCAGACAAATCATTTTAATGAACTTTTTAGGTCAAGGTCCAAGTCTTCGTTTGCACTTAAAGAGCATCAAGTGAACAGTGAACACCTGTCCCAGGTACGAGTCCTGGAGCACTACTGCAACTCCAAAGGGAGCTCTTGTCCAACCCAAAACATTCTAAATCTACAACACTTATGAACCATTAATATCCTCACTAATAAAGACAGAAAATAAGTCTGACTACAAATAATTACCTCTTACACCACTGTGTTGTCCCACAGTTCTAAATCTCTCCTTCTATCACTATCACTGTTTCAGAAGTAGGTCTTCGAGGGCACTGCCTCTTGGATGAGACCATTTCCTACACGTTCTTTGAACACTTTAGCTTCTTTAATAAGTAGAGGAACAATCTGTGAATCAGGAATTACAGTGGGATCATTTCGCTGTCGTCTTCTCAGAGCAGACAGACTGCCCTGCAGACAAACCCTTTTTTCTCGCCCTGGAAGTACAAAGCACTGGGTTCTCATCCCTTGCACAGACACATCAAACTCCCCCTGTCTGCACTCACAGAAGATCCTCAGGTCCAGCCCAACCCAGTTATCTGCTCAGTCACCTCTTCCCATCCCTCCGGCCACTGGAATAATCTCAGTGTGTGAGAGTTACTCCGAGCTGGTGGAGGGTTCAGTGCTGAACTGTGTTTCAGAAGCTGCCAGTCTGAGCTGCCACTGATTTGCTCTGCTCATTAAATCAGGGAAATGAGATGGGGTCATTAGAGCTCTCCTTAACTAGGCAACAATCAGGGGCTCACAGAACTTGCTTAAAAGCGCAGAAAGTGCCCTTATGAAAAGAGGGGAGTTTGGTACTGAGCGGCACCATTTCCCCAAGCAAACAGAAGCAGTAATGAACACATGAAAAAAAAAACCATCCAGCCTCTCAAAAGCACAGAAATGCTTCAGAAGGGGCCCCTTCACTGCACCTCACTGCAGCTGCTGCTCACGAGTGGCCAGAAGCAATTCCTGTAACAAAATTAGCTTTTCCAAATGGCAAAAGCAGAAGGTGGCAAACTGTGGCCTATTCCCAGGCTCATACGCTAACAAAACCTCCTGAAAGCATTTTCTTTAAAAATTATTATTAGGAAAACTTTTAAGCACGCTGGCTGGGAAATAGTTACATTCTTCATACAGGTGAAAACCTCTACCCTGAATTGCGCTCACAGGAACAAACAGAGTAACAAAGCAGGTGACATTTCCTATTAGCAATCTCCACGGGTTATTTTGGTAACTCTTGAGAAGCAAACTAGTAAAAAAAATGGCTGTTCCAGGAAAATGGATTCTCCCAAGCTCTGCTGCTGCCTTTTTCCATGGTCGTTTTGCCCCAGCAGGCACAGGACCTTTGGAAACACCTTGGGATGGCTGACGTTCAGGATGTGAACAAAGAGGAGAAAACAACACTAATGAAAGCAAATTTTACTCTCTTGTGAAGAAAAGTAGACAACACCTTTTCACAAACTCCAGCAGGCCACCCACCATTCCCCTATGCAAGGAGCTGTTTTGGCACCAGGAGTGTTCCTACCAACTTCCCCCTTTCACCTCTGTGAGTGTCTGCAGCTGAGGGATGGGTGTTTCTCCGAGTCAAAAAGGCTCCAAAGGGTTTCAAACCCCTAAACCCAGCTGCACGTGTGCTGTTGCCATCACAAGAGCTATAAATATATCTCAAATCACCAAAACTCTCATGTCAGTATAGTTTCAAATAAGCTTGGACAGAAAAGATCAGCCTCTCTGGGGTTGCATGCTTGGTTCTAATAGCATTGACTGCCTGGTAACAAGATGAAGAGCTCTTATAAAAAGAGACAAGCAGCAAGAAATTGTATTATGTACTAATACCCCCCTTATTGACAGCACTTATCTGCAGGACCGAGGTCTGCACGCAGAAAGGGAGTTAAAAGCTCTGTTATCATCAGCAATGGCTCTGCTCCTGCATCAGAGGGATTCGTGGAGGGTTTCTGCCTCCACTGAAGCCAAGAACAACATTAACTCCCCTGGAACCAGGTGCCAGCTGCAGAAGAGCTGCTGTTGTACCTGTCCCACGTGTTTGCACAGGGATAAAGCAGCAGAGCTTTGCGAGGAACCCCCTGAGCTCCCAGGGCAGCTGCTCTGCACTGGAACCTCACGCACACATTACCACGCTCCCCACGCAGCAGCTGGGCCAGTTAAGTCCTTCCTTTGTATCAGCAACAACCCTGCAAAGTCTCTCTCTATCCCCAGGCCTCGGGGACCAAGGCTGTGCAAAAGGAGAGAGTTTGGCAGCACAAGGAAAAGCAGCAGCTCAGACTTGAATTTTAAACTCCCTTACCTGCACTGTGATGTCCTCGTTTAATCTCCCAGGCTCACCAGCAGTTTGTTTAAGTCTGGTCTATTCAGTCTCTTCTTACGTGAGGAACTGAAAATTGATGGCTGAATGTGCTCCATCCCCGGCATTCCAGAGTGCCAAGGCTTGGCCTGAATTTTAAGCGTTAGTGGAGTTTAAAGAAATATAAAATAAAAAGCCAGTAAAGCGAGACCAACACACAGCATGGAAGAAAGCAGCACTGTGAGTTTTTGTGGGCCAGAAGGGCAGCAGGGAAGCAGGAAGAGCACGTGCCCCCCCCCAAGATATTGCTTTCAGCTGTTGAGTAACGAGGGTTAATTACCCCTGCACGGCTCCAGGTGTGACCAATAAAATGCAGAAGTAAAATGCTGATTTTTAAAGAGAAATCAACATATTCTTCTGAAAAGCAAAACAACTTTAAGCCCCTTTTAACAGAAATACCTTTAACTAGCCCCCAGAATAATCTGAGGGTTGTTGAGATAGCACGTGGCACAGCCCTGCTGCTGGGAGTTCATGGAGCAATATCCTGCTCTCTTCCAGAATTTATTTTTTAAGGTTGTCTTAAAGGTCTAAGGAAGAACCTAAGAGCCTTCTATTGCAAAAATACCTTTTCAAATTCCTGCTTAAATCAGCTGAACATGCTTTGGGTTGGGTTATCCTCACCCTTTTCCTTCGGATGAGGAACGTTTTTGTACCAAGTTTTTCCCGATGCTGTCCTGTGAGGATGTGAACACCCAGCCCCGTTTCTTTTCAGCAGCTCCCAGCACTGCTCCCCCCTCACATCAGGCACTGGGGCTCTGCTGCCTTTAGGGAAGGGGATGTACAGGGGAGATATTGAACATTTCAAACCCTTTCCTTTGGTCTCCTAATCCTCTATAAACAGCAGCAGTGCTGTGGAGTTACCAAAATGTTGTTACAGGATACATTTTTCAGCATTCCCAGGAAAGCAGAGCTGGAACCTCGGAGGGGGAGCAGCCACACTCCCTGACCCTGGGCTTCTTTTCTCCTTCTGAATCCACAGCTCCAGTGGGACCGATGGGAGCTGGAGCTTTAAAGGAATCCAGGATTGTGCCAGTGATGACCAGTCCAGACAAACCCTCCATTCTCCCAGTCCATGTTAACATCCACTGCCAGGGGAGGCAGCTCTGGGCTGCCCTGGGTGCTCTCCCAGCCACGGTGCCACATCCCTGCCACGGGCACAGAGAGCTGCACCTCTGCATCCACAGGGACACGGCTGGCAGCCCATGAAAGCAGCAATACAACATTTTCAGTCTTTTTTCTCCACAAATCCCCATCTGAGGAGCAGTTAAACTGTCACTCTCACCACTGACCCATCTAACTTCCTTAAACAAGACGACATGTAGTAAACAATGAACAGGGAAGAATGAAACCAGTGAAGTTTTACAGCTTAGAAAGCATAATTAAAATAAAACAACCCCTTTGGAGAAACACTAGATACACATGCAGCTCTTTTGTATAATCTGTTGTTTGACAGCATTCTTAAACTAAGTAAGATCGCTAAAAGCAACACTAAAATTAAAGAGCAAATATATGGGAGTGAAGTAGATTTCATGACAACACCAGGGAAGAAAAACTAAAGATGTTGGTCAGAACGACAGGGTTTTGTTTAAGAACACGTGTACTGCTTTGTAGCTGGGAGAAGAAAAATTGATTTTCCAGACACTGCTATAAAACATGCCAGGAACCCAGGGCAAACCAGAGAAAACACCAGCTGCAACTGGATAATAAAGCATCCCAAATTTTCCATTTATGCCCATGTACGGCAGGAAGAAATTACCCTGCACTTGACTTTGCTCCCTCTCTCACAGGTCAAAGGACAAGAAACATAAATAGAAAGCAGAATTAAGTGTCAGAACCCCGGGGCATAGAGAATTACCATCAGGGGGGAGCTGAGGAGCAGCCTGGGACCAGCATCCAGAGCCTTGCTTAGTCCTGGGCAGCAGCCCCAAGCAGTAACCCCTGGGAGCCCAGCCCGGGATGGGATGGGTTGTGAAAAGGAGTGCAAGGAAAACTCCTTCTGGATGGAAACCCCATCTGACCACTGAGGCTGACTCGTAAGCGACGACAGAAAATACGCTTCAAGGCTTTAAGTTCACAAATACAAAAGAGAATGACAAGAAAACATAATTAACTGCTTTTGTTTAATAAAATTGAGTAATTGGCTTATCCTTTCTTTGCTTTTTTTCATAGAGTATAAAAGCTACAAAGAGAATTAGGCTGAAAAGACCTGGGAAAACTGCAACTGACCTCAGTGTGGATCAAGCACTGTGGCATTTCCCACCTGGGGAAATGGATTTTCCAACCCTGGTATGACATCATGCCTTGATGAGGTAAAAGACCTCAGAATGAAGAATGTCCTGTGTATTTTCATGAACCCACAGGCACCAAAACTCTCAATGTAAACCTGCCAGTCACTCACAAGGTAAAGACTTCCAACATCCCTAATTAATGCAGGAGTATAAATTCCAGTTCAGAGGTGCCTTTGTTACACACAGTGAGTATTGGGAAGGCATTACGCCCTGGAAGATGCAGACAGGCACATACTGGAATTTTCTAAGGTATCTACCAATTCCATCATGTACAAAATTACATCAAGTAATTACCCTAATGGTAAGAGGAAAGCTGACTGGAGCAATTGTTGCTCTGTTCTCCAAATCTGGCTTTCAGAATGGCTGATAAAGTATTCTTAATTTTGATGCTGGCCAAAAATGTGGCACATAATTTAACATTGATTTGATGATTGTTATTAAAGCACACACACATTTCAGGAAAAGTTGGAAAAACTAAAGTAATATGGGAAAAGACTTGATGAAAATCTCCAGCCCTCATCAGTGATGGAGAGGAAGGCTCAGGGAGAGCTGCACAGGGTGGAGGAAGGTGCAGAAGGAATTTGCACATGGACATGGATAACCATAGACTGGGCTCCACTCTCAAAGTGCCCCTCAGATTGTCACTCATGAGAATGTGCCCTCACAGATCAGGCTCCTGAACTCAGCCTATATCAATAATTCAGCTGACATGATGACAGCATTAGCCCAATTAATAATTCACAGGTGCCTATAAAAATACTCTGAACATTTTTATCAGTACCTCTGACATGCAAACCACTCCCATGGGTGACACTCACACCTGATTCCCAGTCTGGAAATACCCCACTGCCTCCAGGATCACAGAATTAAAACGTGGAGAATGTTCTCTTCCCTGGAGAGCACTTGATGCCTTTCAGTATCCCAGTTTTCTATTCATTATTAATCCTTTCCAGATCATTTCTCGAGCTAATAGCTCCCCAATTACTCACAGCCTTAGTTACTCCTAAGAGCAGTGAGCAGCTCCACACAGGAAAGTCCTGGACACGTCCATGTTCCGCACATAAAGCCCTTCAGTGACACAGCCACCCGGGGTCCTTCATTTTTACACAAGGGATCTCAAGCAAAAAGGAAAGAAAGAGGAGGAAAATTTGGCTTCTGACAAATGATACCTGTGCAGCACCAAGAGCTGCAGCTGGGGGCTTTCCCTGGCACTTACTTGCATCCTCTGCAGCAGTGCCTGGGCAAGGGGCACCAGAAATACACCCACCGTGTTTTCATCTCAGGTGAAATGTGAACGCAGCACATCAAACCGTTCTGGCTGGAGTATTTAGCAGCAATGTCAAATAGGAGCTGTTAAATGAAGTGTCTCGCTGAGAACACTGATGTGTAATGACTAAAAAGAGGCTAAACCATTTTTGCCACATCCTACCAGGATAACAAATGGCCCTGCTTATTGGCCATGAGGTCTTCATGAGCCCCCCACGAAACCACACAGCAGCCAGAATGATAGCGGAGCCTGGCCCAGTCTGGGTACACAAACGTGGGAAATACACCACAAAGAGCCCTTTATTTATTTACATTTTTTTCACCAGTGCATGATCAGAATAAGACACAACATTCATATATTGGGCATATATTGGGCATCTCTTTTACTCCTTGTGCAGGTGACTGTGTAAATCCAGGTGCCTGCCACAGATCCTTCTCCCTAAAGCAATCTGTTCCTGCCTGCTGGGACCCCCTTTCCATGGGGCCTGTGCCTGAGGACTTTGATCTTCCCCATGCCCAGGCAGGAGCTCCAGTTAAACACCAGTCACCTCATCAGCTCCATGGGGAATATTTGACCTCAGGGTGTTTAAACCTGTGCCTTGCACAGGTCTGGGAGCATCAGATCCAGCAAAGCTGCTGGGTTTGGGTTTTCCCAGCAGGTTTTACACTGGCTGCCAGTCCTGGCTCCAGTTCCTCACCCAGGCAGAAAGGAGGGATGGATCCCAAGGGATGGATCCCAAGGGTATAAAACACTCCCAGTCCTGTTCTTTGTGGCTGTCACCTGTGGGAGGTCAGGGAGATCCCAGGAGAGCAGCAAAGCCATTGCACATGGCCAGGGATGTGTTTGGGACACCCCGCATGGCCGCAGACGCTGATGTACGGAGTGCACGTGTCCCAGGTGTGGTACCTCCGCTGTGGTTTGCACACCCCTCACGTGAACACAGAGGTGCAATGCGACGTGGGTTTGTTGTTCTACACCTGCTGATGCTGACAGGCTATAAATAGGATAAAACAGAATTCACAGAAAGATTTCTGGAAACCTACTTAAAAATCTGAACCATGTTTGTTTTATTTTCAGTCTGCATCCCTAAATAAATAAAGACTGCACAGAATGTGCGTAATCTGCAGCGGTGCCTAAATCAGCCTTCTTCATTTGCATCTTTTCCTTTCAACTTCTGAGGGACATTTTTATGCAGAGAAAAAAATAAATGTTGCTTTCATTTTCCTTAGGCCCATTTTTGTACTTTTCCGTGACAAATTATTCTTTTAATTTGGAGTCTGGGAAAGAGACTGAAAAGCTTTTTTCTAAAGGCTGAAACCTCATTGTCAAAGTAAAATGAAATCATCCACTTCCACAAATCCAGAGTTTTTTGTAAGTATAAACCTCTGAAGCAGTAGTGGTGGAGCTGTTGTTCAGAACCAGTGCAGCAGGTAGTGATGGTAACGAGTCTGCCACTGACAGAACCAAGCAGAGATAATTTAGCACATATCTCTTTTTATTCTTGCTGTTTGAAATGGCCCAGTCTCTATAGCAGCACCGCTGTGGATAAATATTGCCTTTGTTTCTTTTCCTTCTGTGGGTAAATTTACTTTTTCCTCTTTAGATAGCAGCTCTCATCCTAGAGCCTGCCTGTCATGTGGGCCAAATTCACCCTGGAGTGAACATTTCATCTCACAAGAAGTTTAGTCAGGAAAATATTGGATTAAGAAAAATTAAAGCACACCTGAATCTGTTATTATTCACTTTAACTAGAAAGTGTTACAGGCATAAGAAAAACCAAGTCTATGGGCCAGTAAAACCAGAATCAGCCCCAGATATTCTGAACTTGGGCAGAATGTGGTCTGACGTTCGTTCCTCCAAGGGTGTTTGTAACTCACCTGCCGTGGCCCTGGGCTGGAAGGCAGCATTTTGCAGAACTTGGGCCTTTTGATATTGTACAGCACAGCTGGAGCTCCTCCTGCCCCCAGAAACCACCTTTGCCAGAGCAGCTCTCGTGGTGGTGGCCGATGCCTGGGACTGGCATGACAGTCCTGGTCCGTATCTAACCCAGAGAAGTTCACAAGGGGATCCAGGATCCAAGGAATCTTGCCTCAGCAACAGCAGCTCTGCCCATGGGAAGCACTCAGGGCATGGGAGTGCTGCTGAGGACCATGGAATTGCGCTTTGCCCACTCTCTCCTGGGACAGCAGGACCAGGGAGACGCCTGGAGCTGCTTGGCCATGGATTCGCTGAGCTCCAGACTCCGGGTGGTGTCTCCTGTCTCCTCCTTGCTCCATGGATCATCCCCCTGGCATCCTGCCACTTTTGTCATCACTGATTATAATTTCAGCTTGATGAAGAACTGGTTCTGAGTCATGGCAGGGAGTAACTGTATCATTCCTGAGGTTTCATTTATACCTGCCAAACCTCAGGCTCACGGTGCACTGGGAAAGGGTTCAGTGGCAGAGACAAACAAATCACCCCTGCTGGAAACTTTGGATGTGCCAGGATGTCTTCATTTTAGTACATAAAAATGGTAAACAATAGGAAGATTCTACATTCAAGAGGAGTGCAGGTAACTCTGGGATGGATGTGATGGGTCTGTTGAAATAAGCTTTATTTACTGGAAGGGATTTTCAGGAGGCGTTAGGGATTGGTTAAAAATGCAACAAACTGTGCTCAGGGCAGCACACTGCGAAGTTGGGCTCGAGGAGAGCAGTGAGAAATCTGCCGTAGGAGCACTCACAGGGAGTACAACACAGCTTCCTCTGGAATATCAGCAGGAGTTGGAACTATCCAGGCAGCACAGAAAAAAATGAGAAGCTTTTCCTGCCCAAAGTAGAAAGAATTAGCACTCGTGGTAGAATGCTGCAAGATTTTAGCACCACTGGAGGATTCATGTCAAAGCCTGGGAGTGACAGAGCAGGTGGGAATGGGCTATGGGGTGAACAAGGAAGGAATTCTGCTTTTACAGAGAGGGCTGGACAAGCCCCAGCCCCTCACAGGGCACGAGGGCTGCAACTCCACGTGCAGATAAAACCATTGCATCGGCTCTTAACCAATAACTGCTGCTCACAGCAGGACACAGAAGCGTTCTCCAGGAATTAGAAAAGTTATCCATTTGCTCAGAACGAAGTCATGCTCTGAGTGCAGCTAATAATTCCTCCTGCCCACAATGCAGCATCAGGGAAGTTTTTAACAAGTCATTATGTGGTGGCTTTCAGAGAGAGCTAATTGGATGTCTCCAGGTCACTGCCTAAGTACTGCTACTTCCAGCTGGAGCGGAAAAGACCAACTGTAATTTCTGTAATTAAAACTGCAGTCGGTGTGCGCTCAGTGCCCTCCCGACACACCCCAGCCCAGCACAGCGAGCTGTGCAATTGCACCCCGGGAACTGGAACTGCAACCCAAATCCTGGGCAGGGTGTCAGTGTCTGCGTTCAGCTCAGCCTGCCTCACCCCTGCAAGCAGAACGGCTGTGTCCGTGGCTGTGTCCGTGCCCCTGTCATGTCCCTGTCCCTGTCTTTGTCCGTGTCCCTGTCCGCATCTGTGTCCGTGTCTCTGTCCCTGTCTGTGTCCATGTCCCTCTCCCTCTCCCTTTCTCTGTGTCTGTGTCCGTGTCCCTGTCCCTGTCCGTCTCCGTCTCCGTCTCCCTCTCCCTCTCCCTCTCCCTCTCCCTGTTCCCATCCATGTCCCCCCGAGCTCCCAGCACAGACCCCACAACCCACCCAGACACGGCACTGCCAACCCCTGCTCTGGCCCCAGGGCAGAGCACGCTGGGCAGGAGGGGAAGGGGGTCTTTGCTGGACGAAGGGGAAGTGTCAGGATGTCAGGGCAGCCCAGTGCAGACCCCACGGGAACACCGGTGATTTATTTATCAGTTAACAGATAAATCCCCGTTATCCAGAGCAGCCTCCGCCGAGCCTCCCTGCAGCGCTCCAGGCTCCACAGCTGCAAACACCACGGCTCCTCTTGGCCCCTGAGCACAGCTCTGCTCCACAGAGGGTTAGAGCACAAACAGAACCCTAACGCTGCCCTACAAGTGCTTGTCTTCATATGAACACAGAAACAGGATTTACACAGAGCCTGGAAGAGAACCAGAGCCGACCAGTCCATCAGAAACCCATGGACACCCTGGAACTTTGTTCTTGTGTTGTTCTTGGCAGGCGAGTTTAACAAAATGCCGGAGATGAGAAATAACAAACCTCAGCCTCCCTTTGCTGGAGATAATCAGCTTCAGGCTCACCTCCATTGTATTCCAAAAGCAAGCAGCTCTAGAAAGTGACTCCTCACATGCTGCTTGTCTGGCTAGAACTGAGTTAGCCTGCGGAATTATTACAGAAATGCCAGTGCAGCCCGAGCTGATTCATTCTGTTTCCTCCTGGTTCTGTGTGTAGTGGTGTACAGACAGACTGGACAATGCTAACATGACTGCTCCAGTTTTCCAAGGTACTGGTGACTGCAAAACCATAAACCAAGAGGAATGAGACTGAAAAACAAACGTAGCCAGAATTCAGTACAAAACACCCCTAAGCATATCCATAAAAACAACTGCCTGAATTAATTATTAAAGTAATTTTATACATTCTACACTACAAATTGCAAAACTACCTAAGTGACTCCCAAATATCCCCAGCGAAGCACTTGTGAAAATCCCACTCTGCAATTATGTTCTGTTCTGCATCTCCTGGACATGAAACACTTTCCACAAGAGGACAGTTAAGTCACTTACCGAAAGAGAGGAGATGGGATCTCTCCCCCACACACTGTGCTGCTGCTCCAGTGCCCATTTTCCAATTAAACTGGTCCAGTTTATCTGTCTGTCTGACAGAAACAGAGTAACGGCCAAGAACTCATTAATATCTTTTTATCAGTGCACTGCTAAGCTAAGATTTGATCAGCAAAGCAATCAGACCTTGTTATAGCTATGACATGGCATTGCAGAGATGATTTAGAGACTGAAGATATGGAGATTTTTCCTATATTTGTATAAAATAAAATAAATCTTTACCTTCTGGAGTCCTAGAATGCCTGCAGATGCAGGGGAGTAGAGTGACCTTAGAGTGTATTTGTTCCTGCAGAGAAACCATCCATTTGTGAGTTATTTCAACAGATTTGTCAAGACAGCGCTGGTTTCTGTATTTTATGAGAGAAACAACAAATGCTAACATTGTTCTTCAATTCCCGACAGCCACGAGATCCAACAGAGAACTCAGTTGTTCAGTGCACCCCCCAGCTCCCCTCCTTTGCCAGATTAAACACAGAAGTGGCAAAAAACACAGATTTATTGGGCTTATGCTGGAAAATTACTCTTCTTTATTTGTTGTGTGGCAGCCTCCAGGAGCCACAGCAGCGGAGTCCATCCTCGCTGCAGGAGGACAAACAGAATTCACAGCGCTAATTAGACCACAATTAGCTCAAAATCTGAGCCAAAAAAGATGCCAAATAAGAAAGAACTGTGATCATCTGTGAACTTCCCTTCTGTCCACACCGTGCTGACTGAGGAGCCAAAGCTCTGAATGCCACAAGACCGACAGAGCAAGAGGTACAAAAGAGCCTCAGAGGCTGGCTGAGCCCTTGCCCGGGATGGAGCTGGGACCCCACACCAGTTCTCACCGACTCCAAAGCAGTTCTGACAGGAATTTCAATGGGCAAAACAAGCAAAAAGTTGCCATGCCCTAATTCCAAAGGTTTGCAGCTGCAGCCTGCTGCTAGGAGGGCTCAGTCAAACAGGAAATGCCAAAAAATACTATTTATTTTTAGATAAATCCATGAGCTTCGAAAGTTCAGTAAATGTGAATGACTAACCCACAGCAAACTGCCAGTGAAGAACCTGATCTTATTCTTATGATTTCTACACGAATCATTCTCAGAGCAATATTTCATAAACTTAATAAGAAGGAAAAGAATCTTATTAAGCAGAAAGCTGGTCTACATTTTGTGGCAATTTTGCTGTAAGCAAGTCATAGAGCTGAACAGTAATTAGGTATAATAACTGCACTATGCAAGTCTTATGCTTCTTATATATGGGGTTCCATTTCTGAATTACAAGAATCACACATTGCTTTAACTCTGAATTTATTTATATTGATTTTATCACATACTAGGAAAGCTAAACCTCTCCATGAGATATCTTACCTGGCCTCTACTGCCTTTTCTTTTATTAACTGTTAATACTTTCAGCAGTCATTGAATCATAATGAGATTAAATTATTAGTCTGGGTTTAGCAAAAGAGAAATTCAGGTTCACCATACAGCCATATGGAAAACTTATTTATTGTTTTAGAAAGGAAAGAGTATTATGGGGCTATATACTTTCCAAAGAAATAGAGTAACCCACAGGGAAGTTTTAGAAGGAGGATCAAAAGCATTTCTTTCAGAGCTACATACAGCTAAAAATTAATGAGTTCCTTTATTATTTTCACTCCCAGGTTTATCTGAGATGAACACATTACAGGTTCACGTATGTGGGAGTTTCACAGAGCCACACCTCTTCCACAAGGAAAGAACTGAAGATATCAGCAGGAAACTCCATCAAAGTCCCCTCAGCAAAGCCAGGGGGCACCGACACCCGAGAGTCCCCTGAGAGCCCGCGGGGTCTGGCAGGGTCCCCCGTGGGCTGAGCTCCCCTCTGCCTCCCACTGCGGCTCATTCTGGCTGTGGGATGCAGAACCACTTTGGGAGGCTCCTCAGGGAAATGGCTTTGCACCCAGAGAACAAAACTTTCAGTCTGGTCCAAGTTAAATGGAAATTCTCATAAGAGACCATGGAATCCCCCAGCAGTCTGGGTGGAAATACCTTAAACCTCATCCCATTCCACCCCCCTGGCAGGGACACCTTCCACCATCCCAGGGTGCTCCAAGCATCCGACCTGTCCTTGAACACCTTCAGGGATGGGCACCCTGTGCCGGGGCCTGCCCACCCTCCCAGGGAACAATTCCTTCCCAGTATCCAGTCCAAGCCAGAGTGAAGCCATTCCCCCTCCTGTCACTCCACGCTCGTGTATAAAGGTGTGGAATTGCAGGGAGCCCCGGGAGGCAGAGCAGCGGTGGAAGGTCAGAATCTCCATCCCCGCGCTCAGGCTGCAGCTCCCCACCCCAAAGCCCGGATCCAGCGCGGCACTGCTGGAGCTGCCGGGCACAGTGCCGCGGAACAGCACCACGGAGCCAGCAGCAGGAGCTCCCCGTGCTCACCTCCCTGCCACACACCCTGGAGCGGGTGGGAGCTCCGAGACTCCTGTGCACAGCTACAGGCACAGAGATGGGGAATCCCTGTGCCAGTGGCCCCAGAGACATTCCCTGGGGTTTGGGACTGTAATTACCGTAACGACTCTGCTCCACACTGAGTTATCCACACCTCCCACTGAGCCTGAGAGCTCTCCCAGGGCCCATTTCACCAGTTATCCTCCAGATGATTCCCTTTCCAAAGGGAAGCTTTCCAGCAGTGAACATGAGCACTTTTTGCTATTGCAAATGTTCTGCTTTGCAGACACAACAAACCAGAGAGGGAAAATCAGCCCAGGCTGAGCAAGAACTTCACCGACGTCCAGAGGAACTCAGATCTCTCTGCCCCACCTACCAACGTCTCATCCACTGCCTTACTTGCAGAAATACTGAGATTTAAATTGTTTCAATTCTACTGTATCTTCCCAGCCTTTAGTAACAGCAGTTACAGGAGTCATGCATGATGGCTTTTGCCTAGTAAATTTTTTCCTTTATATTGTCAAAATCATTTTAAAAG
Organism: Oriolus oriolus; assembly: GCA_013400235.1. Taxonomy (NCBI): domain Eukaryota; kingdom Metazoa; phylum Chordata; class Aves; order Passeriformes; family Corvidae; genus Oriolus; species Oriolus oriolus. The sequence continues at coordinate 547,958 of VXBT01005394.1, read as the reverse complement.
CTTCAACACAAAATACATTTTCGTATGAATCAGAAGTATTATGACTAAGATAATTATTTCCCATCCACTGAATGTATCACCAGTATTAAAAATTGACTGAGCTAGGAAAAGACATGTAATGGAAGTTGATCTCTTCTTACCTATATTTTTGAACAGAAATAAATTACTGTAAATTGTGTGCCTGGTGACATTTGACAGTTTGAATAATCTATCATCAGGGAAACAGTAAATTTAGTTTGGAATTAAGGACCCTCTTGCCCTTGAAGTGTTTCACAGCACAGGTTCTGTTCAGGTTCTAACCTGAGGCAGATGCAGTAATGAAGTATTTAGGAGCATTATCCATTCTCACTCGTAAAGCTGAACAATGCTGCTGCTTAAGCACATGCTTGGGAAGGTATTTCTCAGATCCTTGCAAGGCTCTTTCAGTTCAGTAATCTGAAGAAAACACAGTAATATGTTTTTGGAAGCCTGCCAGAGCCGTGATAAATAATCCCCTGTTCCCGATAGTTTCAATACAGCAGTTCCCTGAAACTCATTTCAGCCCAAGAACCTCCCTCTCCTGTAAACACTTTCCGCTGCTCTTGTTGGTACACGATACGAATTAGTTATTTAAACACACTTGAAGTTTTGCATTTTACCAAACATATTGAAATATAAATATTTTTAAAGCTGGTTCCTGGTTATGTGCCACAGTTACAACTGCATTTCTCAGCTGCAAAGGAATCCAAAGCAACAAGAGTCACCTGCAGGCAGAAATTCTCCTGTTTATCCTTTGCTAGGGAGTTAATCACACGTTCAGATCAGGCAGGAGTTATGCTAAGCACACAAAATGCAGAGGTTGCGCTGCTCACTCATGCAGTCGCAGAATTGTCCAAGGCTGGATGCAGTCTGAACTGGAGCAGAGGCTGCACAGCAGAGCACTTGAGACATCACTGAGGAGGAAAAGCTGCACAGCTCAAACCAAACCCCCGTGAGGCTGTTTGAGCACGTCCACACCTCTCTACTTCTTCAAATTAAAGAGTTTTCTGCCCAGTTGTACACCTGACTTCTTTCTGTTTTCCAGCTCATTTCCTGTTCATTTCCCAGTTTCTTTGCAGAGTAAGAGTTTGTGTTGATTCTGGCGTCACATCCACCAGCCTCTCCTGCTCAGACACTTTCCAGCAGCCCCCAGGTGCCAGCACACACCATCCAGCCAGGGGAGGATCCAGAACACTTCTCAGTGGCTCTGCAGAGGGAATATGGGGGAGGTTGGCAGCATGAGGCACTGGAGTAAAATCTTAAGGGTTTGTAAATTAATTTTAGTCACATCGGGCACCTTGCAAACACAAACACAACATCCCCAGAGCTGCAGATGGAGGAGGGATGTGTTACTCCTCGCTCCTCCAATGCCACTAACACGACACAGACGTGCAGGAGCTGCTCAGGAGCTCTCCTGGATGATTTGCAGCAAGGACAAACAGAAGCAGAATGGGAGAAGAGCCTGGTGCCGCCCATGCACAAACAAAATCCCAGAACACTGCACAAGGAATAAAGCTAAAGGAAAGCTTTTATCCAAATACAAAGGATAAAAGGAGGAATTGTTTAATGATTAAAGGTGAGAGTAAGATATCTAAATTGAATCCCCTCCCTGCTGCAGACTTGTGATCTAATCCAGGTGATGGCAGGTGGAATCCTGCTGACCAGACGTGAGCATCAGTGCCAGGATTCTGCAAAATGCCCTTTACAGTGAACTGGGCCCTGACTCACCCATTGAGACAGACACAGTTTATTCGTGGTGGGCAACAACATTTGCTCAAATGCACCTCAGCTGGCAATAGAAGGACTATAAGGGGATTAAATTCATGTTTACCTCAAGCAGGGCAGGCGAGGAAATCTTTAGCATTCCTTGGAAAAAAGCACCAAACCCAAACACACCAGCACCTGCCCCATGTGCTCAAGGGGAGCTGCACTGAGAGCTTTGAGACACACTTGGAACAGCAATTCTGAGGCTTTTGGCCAACTCCTTGTGGCTGGCAGAGCCCTCCCTTCCCTGGGCACTGCAGGAGAGAGGAGCAGTGCTGCAGTGCCAGAGCACAGCGCTGTGGCTGGCAGGGACAGGTCCCAAAGCAGGGCTCGTGTGGATCAGGGTTTGCAGGCACACTGATGGCTGATTCCAGTGGAAGGAGGGAATGCAAGAGGACAGGAGCACGGAAATGTGGCTTGCTGAGTCCAGTCCCCTGCTCTTGCAACCCTGGATCATGATACCTTTGGAGCTAAGCAGCTCTGAATCCCAGCAAATGATAAATTGCTGGTTTAACTGGGTTATCTGTAATAAAACTCAGGGACAGGTTTGGAAGTTTTATCCATGGGAAGGTGCACTCCAGAGGCACTGCACTAAGAGTAATGGAACTGTTCATGAGAAAAGACGAGAGAAGCGAGAAAAAAAATGCCTGCATAGGCCATAAATCAGCAAAAAAACATGTATCACCGTGCAGTGACAGGAGAATTGCGTCCACTTGCAGGAAACCTGCTCAGCCTGAGGAGCCAGAGCTGCCCTCAGTGCAGTCTCCTTGATCTCAGGGGGAGCCGAGGATGGCAGCAGCATTGCAAACAGCAATTGCCACCCATCCCAAATCGTCCAGGCTGTCACAGCCCTCAGGAGGTCTCTAGCCCAGCCTCCTGCCAGGGGCAGGGTGAGTTGGGAGAGCAGACGTGGCTGCTCAGGGCTCAATCCAATGGGCTTTTGAAAGCTCTCTATCTCTCTGATAAGCTTTTTGTTGACACTGGAAGCCACCAGGAGTCCCAAAGGCAGCTCTTCTCCAGGCTGCACAAGTCCAATCCCCAGTGTCTGAGCAGAGCAGGTACTCCATGCACTGACTGCCCTGGTGGCCCTCTGCCGAACACACCCAGCCTGGGGAAGTTTTTCCTGCCCTGAGTGCCCTCTGCTGAACACACCCAGCCTGGGGAAGTTTTTCCTGCCCTGAGTGCCCTCTGCTGAACACACCCAGCCTGGGGAAGTTTTTCCTGCCCTGAGTGCCCTCTGCTGAACACACCCAGCCTGGGGAAGTTTTTCCTGCCTTGAGTGCCTCAAAAGGAATGCAGTACTTTAGAAGAAAGGATTTTCTCCTCCTGATTTGTTTGGGAGGTGAGAGGTGAAAGGTGCTGTGAAGTTGAAATACCTCGTTTTGCTGGCAGCACTGCTCCTTACTGCAGAATGATGCTGGAATTATCTTTAAAAGCCAGGGAAACTGATAGAACAGGATTTCAATACCAACAGTCAAGGAACAGAAGGAAAAGCAGCCACAGGCTATAAAAGTAATGAAAGTGGGATTAAAATTTTTCTCTGCAGCAGTGCCAGTTCTTCAAGGAGCACAAAGTAGTTGATTGACTCTGGGAATCCTCGGCCAGTCCAGCATGTACAGCTGATCACTGCAGAAAAACTGCTGGGGCACTCCTGGTCACCCTCAGGGGCAGGATCACCTCTGGCTGCCACAGGAATTCTGTGCTCATGAAGGATGTAGGAGAGACAGGCCTGAAGAGGGAAGACCTCCATTTGCCAGAGCAGATTTAATACTGGCCGGTCAGTGATCTCACACCAGCTCCTCACACTGATGTCCACAAAGTCCTTGACCTTACCTGAACATGCCAGGCCAGAGTCCAAGTGAGGGGGTGAGTCCCACAGTGGGTACCAAGCAAGCTGCAGGACATTCACATTAACACTGACCATGGGTAATAACCATTTTCAGTCATTATTGCTCAGAACTGGACTGGAAAACTGCTTACTTGCAAGGGAGAGTGCCAAAAACTCTGCATTAATCATATGGGGTGGTAATGAGTTGTCCTTTTGTGCCTCCTCCCTAAAGGATCACTGCAACTCGATGGGCAACCAGAACTCACAGAAATGTGGGCTGGCAAGTGAAGGCTGCTGGAAGTCTCCCCTGCCCCAGGCATGGTCACAGCCAGTCCTGAGAGCTCTTTATCCAGTCTTTTCTTTAAATCTCCACCGAACAGATTTACAACCTCCTGAGATTCCAGCTACTCTCCAGCTACTTGCAGGGTAATAGTTTTGTCTGGTTTGTTTGTCTTTTTCCCTGATATCTAAAGTAATCTCCCTAATTGCACTTCAGTAAATTGCTTTTTGTCCCATCATTTGTGGTCACAGGACAAGTGTTTACTGTCATCTTTACAAATGTGTTTATACATTTGAAGACAGTTGCTGAGTCCTTACATCGTGTTTTCTTTTCCAGCTCAAATAGTGAATTTCACCCTTCTACACGGCTTACATTTCTAAGCCTCTTGCAGCCGTGGTTGCTATTCTCCTCTCTGGTTTGCCTGCATCTTTCTGTAAGGGCGAGCGCAATGCTCGAGACCGGACAGAGCGCTCCAGCCGAGCCCGGCTAGCGCTAAATGGAACAGAAATAACGCCCTCTGATGTCTCACAGCCGATCCTCCTGCTCCGAGCGCCGGGAGCAGCACGGCTGCTCTGCAGCACTGCCCAGGCTGCGAGCGCTACAGTCCCGAGAGTCTCCTCTGCAGTATTTGTGCCTCACAGTGCTCATTTGACATGTCATACTCCTCCTTTGTGGCACACGACATCGTTTTCACTCCTACAGTTTCAATGTGTTGAGTTCAGACTGGCTCTGCAGTATCTTGGGGTCATCTGAAATCCCAGCCGTGCACTCCGTGCTGGAATCACTGCAAATGTTATAAAAATGCCCCCCATTCTGTCACCCAAGTTATTACAGCAAGCACCGACCAAAACTGTTCCCAGATTACTCCCTGGGAGACCCTACTTAGTACGTCCTTCCTCTTTGACAGCAAAGACTTTTAAAATACAGGCTTTCATTAGCAAGATTATTACAGGCTATTGTACAAAAGCCAAAACTCGTACCTGTCACTGTGGTCAGTAAAACCAATCAGCTCCCTGCTACAGACAAAGGCTGAGAGCCTGCTAAGAAACCTTTCCAAAGTCAAACAAAAATCCTGTGCAATATCAGGGAAAAGCAGCCCAAGCTGACAGCCCCAGTCGCTGACAGCCCTCTACACAACTGCTGTTCAACAGCTCCGGCTGAGGAATATCAGCACGACTATTTCTGTGTGCCCACACAATCCTGAACCACAGTCCGATTTAGTTTAGGGAAAAAAAGAGGTGTTTTGCTAAAATTACCATAGTATAGATTTTTCATTTGTATTACCATAGCAACAAAGGACTTTGCTTGAAACGAGACCCCACAGTGCTCCGGGTGAAGTGCACAAAGCCCACAGCCCGTGTCCCTTTGAGGTGACTGTCCCCATCCCGCACGGAGGTGCGGGACATCACCTGCAGGAAATTCCCTCCAAGAGCAGTGCCTCGGCAGGGAAGGGAAATCGGAGCCCAGGAGTATCATGATCTCTGCACCCACGGAGGGCAACAGTACACGGGATGGGAGTGTTCACTCAAGAGTCTGTAACAGAGCTTGAGCTGTTGGTGACTCCCTAACCCTGGCACCGAGATTTAATTCACTGCCTAAAAAAAGGAGATTACATACATACAGAGTAACTTCCACCCAGATGTCAAACAAATTTCATTAAAAAGTAGAGCTGGCCAATATTCTCCAAAGCTGTGCCAATAAACCAGTGTGCTAATTGCTGCCGTACGCTGCAGGGGTGCCCGGGAACAAAGCACGGGCTTAGCTCTCCTGGAGCCTCTGCGTAGATCGGGAAGAGAGCCGGGATGGGATTTATGCTTTAATGGACACTTGTAATCTCTCTTCTCCAACCAAAGAGCCCCGATTCGCACAGCAGCAGGAGTTCCCCGCGGATGGCGGCCGCCCGGGATGCCACCTGTGCGCAGCCCGTGCTCCCGGCGCGGGGCAGGGCTGGCGGGCGGCCCCCCCGGCCTCAGCTCCGCTCCTCCTCGGCTCCGGGAGCTCCTCCTCCCGCTCCTCGTCCCGGCGCGGCCGGTGCCGGGCAGCGCGGCCCGGGCGCTGCTGCCGGTGCCGCTGCCGGTGCCGCACCATGCGCGG
>VXBT01005394.1:523635-541932 GCA_013400235.1 Oriolus oriolus | reverse complement strand
CTTTCCTGGCTCCGGGGCAGCCGCGGGGCAGCCGCGGGCAGCGCTGCGCGCTGGGGGCAGCGCCCGGCCGGGGGTGCCCGGAGCCGCGGAGCCCCCGGAGCGGGCGGGGCGGACGGGCCCGCGCGGCTGCAGCAACAGGTTCTGTCCCTCCGCAGGGATGGAAGAGAGGGAGCGGCCGTCATTCCCTGCCGGAGCCGGGCTGGCCGCGCCGCCAGCTGCGGGAGGGGCTCGGCTGCTGCCCGGGGCCGCCCGGCTCGTTCCTGCCCTGCCCCGGCCCCGCCGCGGAGGAGGCTGACGGCGCTCGAGGCTCATCCATCGGGCTCGGTTCGTGCTGCTCGGGCTTCCCCTGGCCGGCTCTGCCGCTCCCCGCGTCCTGTGGCTGCACGGCGCAGGATGGAGGCTCGTGTTTCCCATTTCTCCCGCCTTGCCTAATCTGAAGGTCCATTATAGCTTTCATTTTTAAATAATTAAGGGATGTCTTTTATATCGGTGTTTTTACTGACTTCTGCTCGTTGGTGACTGACAGACACATCAATTGAACTGTTCTTGATAGGCAATGTCTTTCTGGTAGTTTTTTTTAACTGGAAATAGCTTGGGGAGGGGGTGAGGACAGGAAAAGCATGGAAGAGCTCTTCCGTGACTACATATCTTCATTTCGGTAGCAAAATATTTATCTATATAAATAAATGTCAAATCCTTTACTTTTTAAAATTGTGTTTAAGAGATTGCTATGAATGTGACTTGCTAAAATTTGTTGACATAAATATGTTTCACAGCAGGAGAGTAACTGCAGTTAATCCTAATGTATTTCAGAACATTCTCCTGGGGGTATAAGTTATCTGCAAAGTTATTTCACTTCTGATTATTATCAGTAGAATAAGGCTCAGCTTTTTAAAACCAAACAGTGAGTAACATATTTGATGTAATTCTGTTTGTAGGTTGTCATAAGATGCCACAACTGTCCAGCCCAAGGAGAGTAAGACAGAGATAGAGCATATTTTTCCAGCTTATCTGCTTTTCAGGAGAGTTTTATTTTATGTTATACATTGACCTTCCTAAGTTTTACTCTGATTTGGCTGGAAGTGCACTTTTGCAAGCAGAGTTGAAGTTTGAGATCTGTTCTTAGGTTGTAGAGAGCTGCAGGAGTACGGCTTGAAGTGTGTCAGGAGGTGCCTGGCAGTGAGGTACAGCACGGAAATCCTGTGCCAGCAGAGAGCTGAATGTGGCACTGCTTGGAAATGCTGCCTGCTTAACTAAGGAAAGACTGAAGGAGGAAGGATCACTAAATTGTTCCTTACAGAATTCCTTCCAAAAAATCCCTATATTCATATTCAGCCTGCACTGAAATCTGAAACTTTTTTTATGGTTTTTTTAACTTTAATTTACAAATGGTAAAAAGCAACAGAGATGAGTTGTAGGCACTGGAATTGATAGGAGAGTCTAGGGGAGAGTTCTGCATCTTCTTTGCGGGCTTGTTATCATCCAGGCACAACTTTGAATTGTCTGCACCATGGAGCAGGACTCCTTGCAGGAGCTCTGATTACATCAGAGATGCACTGCAGAATTCAAAATACTGCAGAGGACACTGAGGGAGGGAAACGACACTTGCAGTGGAATTTTAGCCTGTTTCTCATGAGTTCTGTTTCTTTCCCTCAGAAGGGCATCTTTAATAATTCTTTTCCCATTGCCTCAGAGTCTGGCATCCTTCCTGAATTTTGGCTGAGAGTAAGGGCAGAACGGATTTCTAATTTGATTTCTTCACCAGACATAATGGATGTCATCTTGTGCAGGACAGATTTTTGAAAATATACTCTCTTTTACTTCCCATGCACAATCCACCCCTGAGAGTCACCCAGAGCCCTTGCCGTAGGCCAGTTATTTTGGGTTACTGTAGGTTCTAAAAGCCAGAGCAATTCCCAGGGGGGATAATGTAGGAAGAGACAGTTCCTGCCCCAGTAAGTTTACAAACATGAGAGCAGTGATGCTCAGAGAGAAGTGATTTGCCCAAGAGAACACGTTGTCAGCAGGGGAGTCAGGAAGCTGAACTGGGCTTCAGTAAGTCCCGAGCATTCCAAGGGCAGAATGCTGCTCAGACCTGAGACCAGGAGAGCTTTTACCATTGGCCTGGCTTAGCCAGAGCAGAGCAGAGGATTTTACTCTTACAGCAGATCCTTATCCTTAAAGTTCATCTTGTTTAATTGCTGGGAAGACTGGGGCTGTAGGCTGATGTGTTTGTCTGACCTTATATTCCAGTGTGATGTCTTTACTCCTGAAGGCATTTCTTATCAGCTCTCCCCAGTGTCATCAGGCTGCAGTGGAGGAATAAAGCAGTTTGCTTGGGCTTTAAGCTCAATAGCAAGAAGTCCTTCCATTAATTAGATCTCTCTCATCCTAAAGCAATACTGACCATCATTCTGTCGAGGCACCCTCAGAAGGAAAACAAGAAACACACAGAGAAATGCACTGGTTTATTTTTCTCCTTTCTCCGTTTCTTCAAGTCAGGCCACGTTTATTATTGTCCTTTATTTCCTCCTACTCTTCTCCTGTAGATATGATGCTGCGTGTATCTGAGGCAAAGAACATGAAAATAACCCATGTGGAGCATCAGATCCTACGTGGGATTTGTAGGCTTGCCAGCTCTGGTTATGGCAAACCAAGGAGCAACCTTCTCTAAGTGCAGCCACTCGATGTGTCACACATGGGATTCATTTGTCCAATTTATTGTCTCGCACAGGTCGAGGAGCTGGCAGCGAGGAGAGAAATTCCTTTTTCTTTGCTCTGCTCTTTCACAGTTGCTGCCTCAGGGTTACAGCGTGTGTCTGACACACGCAGAACATTTACATTTCCCTCTCTCCATTTCTTCCCATTGTGTCAACAGTGGATGTGCTGGGAGATCAAACCAGTGACAGAGATGAGCTGCCTCCTCATTTTTCTTGGCTGAGATTCAGAGGATAAGTTGTTGCTAACCAACATCATCTGGTATTACAGAAGGGAAAATGGTTAACAGCTCCCACTTATCCATATCTTGTATCAGTCATAATCTTCACTCTGTTTGGACCAGCCCTGCCTTAGACATGGCTGAGGCAGAGGGGAAAAGGCATTTTAAAATAAAACAGCAATTGGTCTGAGAGATGAAGCCCTACATAAACATCCATCAGGCAGCCCTGTTTTCCATACCAAACCTATGGCTTGCACTCCAGCAGCATTTCTTCTGCTGATCCATGGCAGGGGGTGGGACAAGATGAGCTTTAACGTCCCTTCCAACCCAAACCATTCTGTGATTCTGTACAAGTGAGGAGTCAGAAAATAACACTCCATGCAAAGCTGACCTGGGGCCACCTGCTTGTAAGTGTGCACAGAGCTGCTCTGTTCAGCCCAAATCCTTTGGGAAGTTTAGGAGCAGAACTGAGAGTTTTTAATTGAACCATTGTAAGTGCCCTTGCAGCAAGGAGAGCTCTTAAACTGTTGTGCAGCTGTGGTTTGAGTCTTTTGCTGTCGTGTATTCATGGGTTTTTCTTCTCCAATAGGTATGTACCACTCCTGGTGTGGTTTATAAACCCCAGCTTCTGAAAAGGAGGGTTCTGTGGCTCAGCAAGTGGCCCTAGCAGGGGGTGTACCCCTGGGGTGCACATTCAAGGGGAGGTAAGTGCAGCCAGGAGAAGAACAAAACTCTACTGCTACTGAAGCCAATCAACTGGAATATTTATTCCTTTCCTGTGAATCCGAGGCTAGAAAGCCAAAATACAGGTGCATATTTAATGTCTCTATATTGTACAATCTCCTTAATAAATAAATACTCTTATCAAGTGAAACTCAGCGACTCCCTGCACTAAGCTGAGGCTGATTGCAGATGGAAGGTCTTGGAGCAGTGCTGCACAGCCTCTCGTGGAGGAGCAGATTTCAGGCTGACTCAAAGTGCAGTGAATTAGGGAGGCCAGAAGTTTGAACATTTCCAGCTCCTGTGTCTTATACCCAGTTGAACTCTGTTCTCTTCATTCCATGGACTTTGCGCCAGTGTTGCATGAGCAGAATTTGAACAGGATTTTCCAAGCTGTCATTAGAAATGTTTGGGTTCTTATAATCAGAGGTAAAGGCACCTTGGCTCAGCCTACTGCAAGGACAAAGCCCTGTTACTGCATAGAGGGTGTCAGTTAAAACTGAAACAACATTCCAAGGTTTGCATGGAAATCCTGTATTTCTTTGCAACCTTTTGTAAATGAAGCCATAAAAAGGGAGTTGCCATGTCATTAATTGTGTATAAACTCTATACAAATGTTTATGTGATCACCAATACAAGTGAGCTTTTTTTCCCCCAAATTGTTTCCAGATGGCCTTTTAGAAATTAGTCTTGTACTAACTGGTTTTTAGAAGTGTGTATTTACTGAATTACAACATAATCGACTTCTGATTCTTTCTATATACTTCATGGGTGCTAAAATACTCCAGATTTTTATGTGTAATACTTAAAATTATACTATTTCCTTTCCTACAAAACACACTTGAATTCTGTGTTCTAATGTGATACTGTCATAATTTTTATGTCTCCACTCTGAACCAGAAACATCCTGCCACATGGAGGAATTATTCCTGGTTTCCCTCTCCATCTACTGGGAACTGAGACCTCTGTATCTCAGACAGGAGGAGCCTCCCAGTGTGATAAATATGTTGAGCAGAGCTCCTGAACCGGGCACAGCCCTTGATATAGGGTCAGTGCTGCCCAGCTGGACAAACCCAGCCTGCCCAGAAAGATCTTCTGACCACATTCAGCCACTGCTAGTTTATATCCAATTGCTCTTTCCAAGTGCTTTTGAGTTCCAACCACTACATTTGTTCACAACCTGAAAGCAGCCTGTCATTTCCTCACCCCCTGTGTCTGTTTTCTGTTCCAGAAGACACTTGCAGAAGCAGTGAAGGGATGCAAAGTTGTCTTCCAAGATGACTCTGATGCCTGGAGAAAATTCCGACTATGACTATAGTGCCCTGAGCTGTACTTCAGATGCTTCCTTCAACCACACGTTCTTTCCAGAATCTGAAACCCTCAAGGGAGTGTTTTACCAAAGAGCCAGGCTAATCCACCCTCAGGAGGATCTCCTCAAAGGCTTCCACCCCGACGACCGGAAGCGTCACATAATTATCAATGTGGGGGGCATCAAGTACTTGCTCCCCTGGACCACGCTCGATGAGTTCCCCTTGACACGTTTGGGACAACTCAAGTTCTGTACTAACTTTGACGACATTCTGAACATCTGTGATGATTATGATGTGACGTGCAATGAATTCTTCTTCGACCGCAACCCAGGGGCGTTCAGGACAATCCTGACCTTCCTGCGGGTTGGAAAACTCCGGCTCTTGCGGGAGATGTGTGCGCTGTCTTTCCAAGAGGAGCTGCTCTACTGGGGCATTGAGGAAGACAACTTGGACTGGTGTTGTAAAAGGAGATACCTGCAAAAAATGGAGGAGCTCACAGAGATAAATGAACGGGAGGATGACCTCCTAGAAAATGAAACAACAGGTGAAACAGTAGAGGAGACAAAAATTGGTTTGTGCATGAAAAAGTTGCAAGACATGGTGGAAAGGCCCCAGTCTGGCCTTCCTGGAAAGGTGTTTGCGTGTTTGTCTGTTTTGTTTGTAACTATTACAGCAGTGAACTTATCCATCAGCACCATGCCTGGCCTGAGGGAGGAGGAGGAAAAGGTAAGTTAGCTTTTAGGATGGCAAGTGGTATGTGCTGGGAAGAGCAGAGCAAGGACAAGGTCTGAGGTTATTGATTTCAATGGGGATTTTGCAGCTGTTTTTAGGGGGAGGAAAATATCATGAAGAATATTTGAAATGTTACATGACTGTTCAATTACTTGTAAGAGAATTAATCATATCCAGTTTTATGTCCAAAGAAAATTCTGTTAGTGTGCACTCTCCCGCATATTACCTTGTTAGACTTTCTATTTGCTATTTAGAAAGCCTGAAATTCCCAAGCAATATCTTCTGTGGAATAAGCAGTGCCTTTCTAAGTTTTGCATTTAGCATGTTCCAAACTGCCAACGTGTTTCCCCATAGCAACAGCTTCAATTCCTTTAATATTTTGGGTTTAAAAAAACCAACACAGAAGCCTCTCCTCCTGTCACCGCACCAACTAAAATAGTTATTATCCAGTGCCGATTACAAACTCCTCCTCTTTCCTGCAGGGTGAGTGTTCCCAGATGTGCTACAATATTTTCATTGTGGAGTCTGTGTGTGTGGCATGGTTTTCGCTGGAATTCCTGCTCAGATTCATCCAGGCCAAGAGCAAGTTCGCGTTCCTGCGGAGGCCCTTGACGCTGATAGACATAATCGCCATCCTGCCCTACTACATCACGCTGCTGGTGGACACGGGCTCCGAGGGCTCCAAGAAGCCCAGCTCGGGGAACATCTACCTGGACAAGGTGGGGCTGGTGCTGCGGATCCTGCGGGCGCTGCGCATCCTGTACGTGATGCGGCTGGCGCGGCACTCGCTGGGGCTGCAGACGCTGGGGCTGACCGCGCGCCGCTGCACCCGCGAGTTCGGGCTGCTGCTGCTCTTCCTGTGCGTGGCCATCGCGCTCTTCGCGCCCCTGCTCTACGTCATCGAGAACGAGATGGCCGACTCGCAGGAGTTCACCAGCATCCCTGCCTGCTACTGGTGGGCCGTCATCACCATGACCACCGTGGGCTACGGGGACATGGTGCCCAGGAGCATCCCCGGGCAGGTGGTGGCCCTGAGCAGCATCCTGAGCGGCATCCTCCTCATGGCATTCCCGGTCACCTCCATCTTCCACACGTTCTCACGCTCCTACCTGGAGCTGAAGCAAGAACAGGAAAGGATCATGTATAGGAGAGCACAGTTCTTACTGAAAGCCAAGTCTCAGATGAGCAATGAGTCACAAGGCAGCGAGGTTTTGTTCACCACTCTCTCTTCCGAGACTAGGGACAATGAATGAAATTTACGTTACTGTTTCTCCTGCTGTCATTGTATCAGATTCCATCTTTTAATTTGCTCTGGAAGCATCTTACAAAGGTAATCCTCATACTAAAACAAAGAAAAGGAGCTGTAACCAGGACCTGATGTGGTTTAAGAAGTTTGTTATTATGCTGTTCCTTCCCCATATAATGTATAGGGCAGAACTTTCACTGAGATCATGCAGTGGGATTTAAGGAATTAAAACTTCTCTGGTAACAACAAAAAAAAAGAGCAACATATAATTATGCACTTGACAGGCTGTTTTGTCATTTGTAATACACATTTTTCCAACCGAATCACAATGTACATAATCATTAAACAGGCTGCCATTTTTCTTGTTCTTCTTGTATATAAATAATGTAAATACAACAGAATTAATGGCTAAATTCTCTCCCAGTAACACGCTTTAGAGCGTAATGGAAATAACCACAGATGTTTGTCCCATTGTGCTTTTAAAAAACGTCAAGTAAGATTCGTCACTCAGCACAGAACCATCTCTTTCTTTGCAAGTCAGCCCTAAACACAGCAGAACAGAAGAATTGAGCTGTTTATAGCATAACCTTGCTAAGGACGTAAGTACTCAGAGCTCACCAGCTTCAAAATTTAATTGATGTTAAGCATTGATCCAATGCCATCGAATGCAACATTCCAGGGAACAAAGCCTTGGAGTTTTGTAGCACTTAATATTATTATCAAGAGGTGACTAGCTGCAAATCCAATGAAATATGCATGAGGAGATGCCAGCCTTCCCCGCCATCTGTTCCCAGCTTCACTTTCCCTCAGCTCTGAAAGGGAACTGGGAGAGGGCAGTTTCCAGGGACCCCCAGCACTGCTGGGCAAACTGGGGCCACCCCTTCCCATGGAGCTCTTGGTTCTGTGACAGGAGCAGGAAATCTGTGCCCAGGGGAAGTTGCCAGTGAGGAAAAAAGAAAGAATTATTTGAGTAATGGAGGGGGGGCACTGACAGCTTTGTGCTTCACTGTCCTCCGTCAGGAGGGACTCAAGGCAGGATGAACTTTACCTCTGCCATCGTTACACATGCGGTGGTAACGAGGAGGATGTAAAACAGGACAGGAAAAAGCAATGAACATCCTAAGGCACAACCAGGTGCTCTTCATCTCGGTCCAGGCTCTGTGCTGAAGCCAGGGGGAGCACAGGGGTCAGCGGGACACTCGGGTTTGGCACTGGTTTCTGTGCAGGCCAGTGACAGACCCCGTTTATTGCAGAGGGCATGACCCGGACTTGCCTAACAGCTCAGGAGAAAAGCTCCAGAACTTAAAAAACAATTAAGTCCACTTGTTTGATTTCATGTGTGCTTAGAGGTAAAGAAAAGCTCATTTAAAGAGTTTCACCTATTTTCCACTCTTTTTTGGTAAAATGACTTACTAGCAGTTAAGAGCTTGGGGAATTTAGAGGTCCCTATCACACTGACCAATACTTCTTTATCTTCATTTTCAGAAATACTCTTTCTTATTGGCATTTCTGGAGCAGGCTCTGAGAATTGTCAGAATGCATAATGGTTTTATGATTTAAATTAAAGCCAAGGACACAACGTTGTCCTTCCAAAAAAAGTAAAATCAGTTTCTTGTGCTGTTTGGCCAAGCCCACAGAACACTGATTTTCTGTTCAAATGTCTTTAACATACAGTTTGAAGCTGTTCTGATATGGTTGTTCCTGAAGGAAAATTCCAAAACTTTTAAAAATGCACTTTACAAATAATTAGGGCTCTAGCATTCTCCAGCCTGTGGTAGGGAAATGTGCCTATGGAACATTACTGCAGAGTGCTAAAATACCCAGTCTAAACTCTTGGCAATTAATTCTGTGCCAAAGCTGCAAATGAACCAGCTTTTCACTCTTGTTCTTCATCTTTAATTAGAGTTGGACAAAAAACAGGAACATCGTGACAAAAAATTATTCTCCCCATTTTTTTTAAATTTCAAAACTGTTTGATCATCTGGAGCATTGGCTCCAGCACAAGTGCTATACATCTTCTACCTTTGTGTCAGCATTCGTTATAAAAAGACCTGGTAATTAGATTAGTCCTGTGAGCAACAGTTGCTTATCTAAGAATGTGTTTGACAGGCTGAGCCATAAATAAGAAGCTGTACATGAATATAAGGAGAAATCAAGACTTACCAAATAAAACCTAAGCTCATTTCCATGTTCTGCTAGCTAATAAATGCTGTAGGGCCATTCATTTTCTCACTGTCTTTACATTAATGCTCATTTATTTCATGTATCACTTAATTTTTTTATCTCACAACCAGAGCTTGATTCTAAAGCCCTTGTCCAATAAAAATAAATTAAAAATATCACCCTGGAGTTGGGTGTTGGTTGAGGAAAATTGTGAAAGCATCTTGCCTGTTGCAAGTTCTGCCCAAGGCAGGGACAGATAAGCTGTTGGGGATGTACCTATCCTGTGTCGTGTTGTACTTGGCAGCAGATGCTTGTAACCATCTCGACATGTTTGACTCTGAATGGCTGTAACCACCCTGGTGTGTTTGACAGGGGGAACACTTACTGCAGTCCTTGTGCTAAATAAATCCAGCTCGGAGGCTTAAGAGCACAACTTTAGTGTGAACCCCACCTGCTGTGTTCCAGCTTTCCTGCAAAGGCTGGGGTCTCAGGTGACCATGCCTCTTACAGACTATTATCTGGATTTTTAGTCGAATTCATGAAAATTACGGCTTGACTCAAAAGCTGGCTGTTTCCTGCGACACAGCTGAGGGCTGTCACTCCTTTTTGGCCCTTTACCAGCACGTGCAGTCACCAGGCAAGTTCCAATGCAGGCACGGGACGCTTTGCTGAAGGCAGGAGGGCTGTGGAGTTGCCCCACAGCGGTGCGGCGTGCGCTGCTCTGATTCCTGCTCAGTGCTGGAATCCCGCAGCCGGAGCTGTACTGGTTGGATTAATAAAGAGATGGGCTCTCCTTGCACGTCCCTGTGCTCCGTCGGGAACAGAGCGGTGGAGGGTGGCACAGGGAGCGGGGCTGGGGCACAGCTCGCCTCTGAGCAGGGCCAGGCTGTGATTACCCCTCTGCAGGAAAATCCAGGTACAAGACTCTATAGGGAAACCTCTTCCTTGCATGCTGTCCCAAAAATCACAATCACAGTTCATTGGGACAGAACTTTAAAATATTTTAACAAAGAATCTGTCAGATTCAGATGAGAACAGGAAGGATCCATGAAAATTGAGAAAGAAAAATCCCTGATGAAAGCAGAATTTCCAGGTAAGGTGGTACATTAAATTACTTTCTCTGAAATCCTTCCCCTTCTACCCTCCTCCTTCCTCAAAACCAACACAAACCCCTTGGTGAGTGCAACATAGAAATGAAGGCAGAGCCATGTGGCTTCTCTAACAGTACATCAGAGAAGGTGAGCCAAAATCATTTCTATTACACCAACATTCACTACAGGTCAAGGTCTTAAAAAATTCTCTGCAGGGAATATTTAGAGCTTGTCTCCATTTGACCCTTTACAATGTTCCCACTGTAATTTAGGACCTCAGATCTCCACAGTCGGAGGCTTCAGGAGTGTCACTGAATAGTCAGAGGCTTTAGCAATGTCTAATTAAACAAAAAAGTCATGCAGGGCTGAATCATGGATTCCCACATCATCAGATGCACGTCTGGGAAGGAAACCTGGCGTGCTCCATATGTTCCTGACTCGTGTGGGAAGAGCTTCACCGGGGGTTCAGCCTGATGCAAAAGCAGCATTGCTTGCTGCAATATTTGCTGCAAAATTTCATATCCCTTTTTAGGGTTTGCAACAGGCTGAAAACTGAACTAGATAATCCTAAACTACATAGAGTGAATTGACTGTTTAACAAGAAATTAAACAATAAAATGTCAAACGTGACTTTGAAGACCATGCCATCAACTCCTGCTCACATCAGTCGGTGCCATTACCCCTGCCCTGAGCAGCTGACTCTGCCTGGGGCGTCAGAGATTTTACGCTTTTCACAGTCATTACTCACCATTTACTACCAGGAGCTGGTACAATACTACATGGCCCATTTTTTCCATGTTAATAGTTCTGTTGACTACCTCATGCAAGATTTGACAGTGGGTTTAGTATCTATTTATCCAAAAGGTGATAGTGGTACCAAAATACAGGGAGAAAAAATCCCAAGTGCAACGAACTGGTGGATCTGGAGTATCCCACAGACACAGAGAGCGCAGCCTATGGAACCCCAAACGTTCTGAAGGCATGGAACTAGAGCTCATGACAGCAGATGAATGTCACCCCTGTCAGCAAAAATGCACCTCCAAAGCTCTATTGCTGCAGCAGAAAACGCAAACCGCTAGATTGACCCACTCACTCCTCTGCCATGTCCTCGACAGGACTCCTTGTCTGGTGGCTGGCAGTCACTGTGCAAAACCATACACCACAAATAAAGATACATTTCTACACCACAAATAAAGTCAAGGAGAATTTTGTGTGCTGCCACACTGAACATGTTCAGAGTTTGGCCTATTAATTATTAACAATAAAACTAGTCCTCCCTCCCTTTTTGCTCATTGTTTTTCTTTGTAATTTCCCAGTGTCTCACATCCTCTGAAATGCTCCCTAGAAATCCCTAACGAGACGAGGAATGTTATTAGCTATGAGCCTGCCAGGAGCATGGTGAGGAAACTGCAGGATCAGGATATCAGGGGATCTTCTGCCCTCTTCAGCAGGGCTTTTGCTTTTTCTTTGCCTGCAGGAACCAATCCAGCAGCAAATGTCACTTGAACAGAAATAAAGTTCTGCCATAACTGGAACCACAGCAGGCCAATTAGGGTAATTAGAGCATATTTGCTACACTTTATAAATATTCATTCATTATCCCTGTAGCCCTTGTGACAGGAGCTGGAGCCTTATGCAGCACCAGAGCCAGGCAGGGCACACAAACCTGTGTAACTCTGTCAGGCTGAGGTCTCAGCTCCTCCTTTGTCAGGCTCTCTCGTTAATGACAGCAGCTTTGTAGCCATCTTTAATTATGGTCATAATTTAACTCCTACATTCAGTGTGGGTCCAGAAAAACTGGGCTGTAAACTACAATAATTAGCCTGCTCAGAGGACTGACCTGGAATATAAGGAATTCCCAGCCATCATCTGGAGATTGGGATTTTTTAAAAAACTTGACAGCTCTCAGTCATGCAAGTGAAGTGGTCAGAAAGATAATAATGTGTATCTTTCTGTTAAAGATAACAATATAATTTAAATGGTGCCTACTTCAGGAACAAAGTAGGCACCAGCATAAATTTCTATAGTTAATTCTATAGAGAAATGAAGTTTTGACACAGAATTGCTGAATGATAAATGGAAGTGCTGCTCTCATCCTCATTAGCGATGCACCTCACGTCACAAAGCAGCTGAGATATCTCATCTGTAACACAGCGATGGCAGCTCCCAGGTCAGCCAAGGAAAAGATGACTCAGTTTCTTTCACTCATAAATAAAAGCACATCTTGGGAAATCGATAAATATTATCCTCATGCAAACCAAACCCAAGAGTGCAATGGCAGGTGACTTTAATTTTGGAGAGGAATATTTCTGGGGACAACGTGAGTGGGCAAAGTTAAGGCTGCAAAGCATCACATGGCAGAGTGAGGGGAGGCTTCCAGAAGCCCTGAAATTGGTTTGAGAAAACTTTCCTTTAGGAGGGGCCTGGGGAAAGCTGCCAGTGCATTTTGTCCCTGCTGCCTCCTCGCTCTCCACTGACAGCAGGAGCTCCGGCCCACAGCTGAAGTGCTGCAAGCACCTGGACGGCACCATGAGAATTCAGGAGGAATCTCCCCATGGAAAGGGCGGTCAGGCCTTGGCAGGGGCTGCCCAGGGAGGCCTGGAGTGCCCATCCCTGGAGGGGTCCAAGGAAGGGCTGGAGGTGGCACTCAGAGCTCTGGGCTGCGACAGGGTGGGCATTGGGCACAGCCCGGCCTCGATGTTTCGCGGAGGACTCGGGGATTCTGGATGCTGCCATGAGGTACAGTTACATTTTTGCACATTCCTGACAGGCAAAGCCAAAGGCCAAGTGCTCCCTGTAAATGCAGCCCAGGTTATTTGCTGCATTTGTGCACGACTGTATTTCTCACTAGGAGAGGGACAGTGCCGCAAATGCCCACCTGGCCCCAGAGGTGGCTCCGTGCTGCTGGAAGAGTCAAGAACCACTGAGGAACACCGTAAATCCGGGCTGTGAGTCAGTGTTGGGGGAACGGAACGGGCTCTCATCCCTGCGGAGTGGGAATATGCTCGATCCGAGGATCTTACATTGCCATCTACGGGCCGCTCCCGGCAGCTCCCGGCAAACTCCCTGTCCTAAAGCCCACCTGCACCAAACGACTTTAAAAGGGTGGATAAAATATTCTGGGAAGTTCTTTTTAAAATCCAGAGGAAAATACTCAATCCATTGCACTGCAGCTGTGGCCTCGCATTTCCAGAGCAGGCTGCTGGATCTGCAAGGAAACGAGGAGGAAGATACCATCACCATCACTTCTGGGAAGTGTGAAACTCCTACAAATATTTATACAGCTTTCATTTGGTTGGAATATTGATAACGGATATTTTTCAAAAGGCTAATCCAACTTTATATGACTAAAATTAAGATTTTCAAGGTCACATGGGGCAATGTCAATATCTCCATCACTTGCACAAGAGCAGCCTGGTAAGTAAAGTTATGGTTTCATTCATAAAAGAAATTACAAAATCTACTTCAAAGGAAAAAAAAAAGATAATAATCTAATTGAGGATGAAGAGGCAGCTATAGCGTGTTCTAACAAATTCCAATCACTGTCACACCTGCTACCTCCCACTACTCCAGTAGTAAAGTGAAACTGAGAGCAGAGTTTCAGAAGCATGTTTGAAATGACAACATGCAGGTCCTGAGAATGACTTCTATGAATTCTGCCTAAAATATGTTTATCCCACATGTGGAATGCACCTCCAGGTGTGCACATACATATGTGTCCATATAAATACATATATAAAATGGCAAGTTTAAACATTTTAATGTTTTTTAAGAATTCCAAGCCCTTACATAGTGAAGTTAGAAGTGTGTTTCACAAAATAAGAACTTTTCAGCAGGGCTGTAGCAATAGGACAAGGGGGATTGATTTAAACTTAAAAGGGTAGATTCAGACTAATGATAAGGAAGATTTTTATTAATGTAAGGTTGGGGAGGCCCTGGACAGGTTGCCCAGAGAAACTGTGGCTGCCCCACCCCTGGAAGTGTTCAAGGCCAGGTTGGATGGGGCTTGGAGCACCCGGGGATGGTGGAAGGTAGGGTGGAATGAGATGAGCTTTAAGGTCCCTTCCCACCCAAACCATCCTGTGATTCCATGACTCCTTCCACGCTCCTGAGCAGGTGAATGCCCATTTGCCTAAGAGACTTCATTTCCCAGTCAAATTGCTAAGGAGCCATTTTAAATTTGGAGATAACCTTTCTTCACCAGCAGGGATTTGGTCTCCTAGCAACAGCACGAACACCTTGTGAACCAAACCACAGCTTCTTCTCACAGCAGGGCCCCGTGCCAGGGGCACGGAGAAGCCACGGGAACATCCCACTGCTGGGGCCTCCCTCCAGCGACTGCCAGCAAAGGGTCAGGGCACCAAATGTGCCAGTGAGCACACAGCTCAGGGTCCCAGGGAGCAGGACAGCAGCTGCAGCCATGCACAGTGCATTGTTACAGCCTGTTCTCCTGCCCAGGTGGTGCTTTCCACATGTTGGCTGTGGCTCCAGCTGTAGCCTGACTCTGGCTCTCAGTGGATACCATCATTTTAATCATCCCTAGTGCAGACCAGGAATAGTTTCTTCTCTGGCTGAACACCACAATGTTGAAGCTGCAGTGTGAGCTAAAGCAGCAGGGCTGGTGTATCTAAGCAAGTAACACAAACCACAAAAGGTTAATGCCACAAACCAATTCATGTGTGTGTTTTCCCGTCGTTTACATTGCTCCAAATTTTGCTACCCTAATCCACGTTAATATTCATCCCCACTTTATTTTATGTCCCTGGTCTTTTTTTCAAAAGACCTGCACAATAATGGATTTGTACAAGGAACCTCGGCTCTTGCCAAGCTTGAATTGCATCTCACAAGCTCGGGAATGCTGTGGTTTATTAACTTGCAGTGCCACCTAGCACCCAGCCCTCACATTATTCTTTCTGTAGTTTCACAAAAGACAGCTCAAAGCTTTTGCATTAAAAAAAAGGACAAACTTGTGCTTGCAGTATTTTAAAGACCTAATGCAAAGTTTTGTTTCGAACAGTTAAGTTTTTATTAGAAAAAGCAACCCCGTAACATCAAGGGCGACGGACAAGGTGATCTTGTCCTGACCTCATCCCTCCCGATAAAACAGCCCAGCACGCTCAGAGCTCCTTGGCCAAAGCAGCTTCTCTCCATTCACAATGTCAGCACACCCCAACATTTCAACAGTGCTTTGGCAGCAATACAAAATCATAAAGTTTTAGTGCTTCTCTTAGAATTTCTAAGTAGAGTTTCTCCTGGTGAACAGAGAAACCACATGTTTGGAGTTCAGGAACTAAAGCAAGTCAAAACAAAAGATAAGCCTCCAATAATAAGAATGGTTTGGGCTTAGTTACAACCTTATGATCCTTGATTTTTCAGCCCATCTTCGAAGAGTCCAGCACTGCCAAGGACTGTATTTACAGGACAACACACAGGCAAAACAATCTTGTAAGCAGGGAAAAGATTTTACACGCCATTTCTACACGCTCAGATTTAGAATCTAAGAGTTTTCCCCTTCTCGCCCAGTCCTTGGGTTCACCTTGCTTGGAATGACAGAAAGGAATGCCTTTGTCAGGTCAGAGCAATGTGTGACACACCACCCACCGTGGGTATTACAGAATTACTGCTACTGATGCCTTTTACCTTTCAGTCTCTTCTTGACACCACAGTAAAGACAGAAGAATTTAAACCCCGGTCAGGCATTTCAAACAAGCTCCCCTGGTTTCAAATTCCCAAGAGAGAAACCCCCAGAATCCAGACATTGTGACTGAGCTGTGCCTCCACAACCCAATGACTCTTGGGCACACACCACAAACACTAAAGTTTACTTTAAGTTCTGGCCTTCCATGCTTCCATTGTCCTCTAAACTGCAAGATCTGACTCTGTTTACAAAGTCACTGCTGCTCCTTCATGAGACTGCCATTGCTAGAACCATGGCATGTTATAATACAGCTGGGAGTGTGGCTGTTCTCAAATTCATTTTACCAAAATACACCTTTTCAACTACTAATTATAATGGCACTATTCTTTTTTTTTCCCCCGGTACAACGTGAAGATTAGTCATGACAGGTGTTTTTTTCCTCCTCAGGAAGTAAAGAAATCCATACCTTAATTAATATAAGGAGATAATTACTATGCTGAGGTGATGAGGCCTCAGGCAGCTCTGTTGAGAAGCTATTTATTTCTTTTTCTTTTCATTCAGCTAAGTACAGATACTCCCCAGATGTGGAGAGCTCTTCATGCCAGCGAGCAAATACAACTGAGGAGGTGCAACTGCCACAGCAACAGGGAGAAAACTCAGGAAATGGGTCTTTGTGCTTGCAGGAGAGAGGATAAATATCTACTTTTTCGTCTCTCACCTCCTCATTCTCTCTCAATCTCTGAAATCTTCTAAGCACTGATAAAAGCATTTTCTGTCTGTTTTACAAACTTTCCGGGGTCAAACTTACGTCTTATTAAGAGTTAGCCTCAGTTTGTCTATTCAAGCTGGAGAATCCACTGCTTTGCCATCCAACAAATGAGGATGGATGGCTCTGGAAGTTCTTAACACCCTGGTGCTGCTCCAGTCCATAATACACACGGCTTCTACACAGAACTGAAAGATGTTGACCACCATGGTCCCATTAGTGCTGTCCTGGCAATTCCCTGTGACAGATTAATAGTGCTACAGACCAGCTAGAGATTAATTATTTTTTATTCATTTCATGCACTGTTTCAATTTGTTAAGCAGTTTAGAGACTGAGTAAAACATTATTCCTGTGACTTGTCATTTTCCAGGTTAAAATTGCTAATTAGGAGCTATTCTCAATTCTGACATGCACAAGACAGTAGTTAGGCCAAGTTTTTACTATTAAATCGGAACCAAGGAACACATTGCTTTCAATTTTCGTGGACAGATTTACATTTTTATAAAAATAATCAGATAGCTACAAAAATACACCTTTTTTGGGAAAAAAAAAAAGGTAACATAAAAAAGCAGCATGGTATTTCTATCTGTTTTTTCCATGTGATATAGCCATTGCACAGAGGACATGGAACCCTATGGAACTTACTATGAAAATCTGTGGTTTTTTCATCATTTAAATTCTAGTACTGAGGAAACGTTGAGTCAATTTTAGCGGCCCAAGCCATGAGCCCCCGGGTAATATCCTTAGCTAACACAGAACCAAATTCTTTGGCAGGTAACTCTTGCAGAATTTTTACAGCCTTCTGGGAATCATTTCCTAATTTGCAAACAACATATACAGGGAGAGAGGTCTGGTCATCAGTTTTCTGCCTTTCTTCGCAAATTCTTTTTTGTAAATACTGCAGAGATTCTTCATCTTTCTCTTCCAGTTTCCTCAGAGGGATGTGGACAGCGTGTTCCAGGCGGCAGATATCCACCTCCACCTGCGGGCGGACATCCAGCAGCACGTGAGGAACCTGCTCATCCAGCAGCTCTTTGTACCGCTGCACAGAGATCCTGTCCTCGCTGGGCAGCAGCTGTAAAGCCCTGCACTTGTCCGTGGCAGAGGAACCGCAGAACGCCTCGTAATCCTGCAGGCAGGTGACGCTGGGGTTGTCCCCGCACACGGCACAGTCCGGTTTCTTCGGCCGCAGCTTGATGTTGCGGAATCTCCCTTCGAGGGCATCGAACATCAGCATGCACTGGTTGAGGGAGGAGCCCATTCCCGAGGCGATCTTCAGCACTTCCAGGGCCTGCATGCAGCCGATGATGCCGGTGACGACCCCGAGCACGCCGCCGTCGGCGCAGTTGGTCACGGTGTCGGGCGGGGGCGGCTGGGGGAACAGGCAGCGGTAGCAGGGTCCCCCGCGGTAGTTGTACACGACGAGCTGCCCCTCGAGCCGCAGGGCGCTGCCGGACACCAGCGGCTTCCCGGCCAGCACGCAGGCGTCGCTCACCAGGTAGCGCGTGGGGACGTTGTCGGAGCAGTCGGCCACGATGTCGTACTGGCGCACGAGGCGCAGCGCGGAGCGCGGCCCCAGCGCCCCGCGGTACGGCACGTACTGCACGGCCGAGTTCAGCCGCCGCAGCGCCGCCGCCGCCGAGCGCGCCTTGGGCCGCCCGCGCCGCGCCTCACCGTGCAGCACCCGCCGCTG
>VXBT01005394.1:509570-523216 GCA_013400235.1 Oriolus oriolus | reverse complement strand
CGCCGCGCCCGCCATGGCCGCGCCGCCTCCCGCCGGCCCCGCCGCTTCCGCCGGCCCCGCCGCGTCACTGCCGCCATGGCGGCGCGGGGCCCCGAGCGGGTGTCGGTGCTGCTGCCCACCTACAACGAGCGCGACAACCTGCCCCTCGTCGTGTGGCTGCTGGCGCGCACCTTCAGCGACAGGTACCGGGGGGACACCGCCGGGGGCTGCCGGCACGGAGCCGCGGGATGGCCGGGGCTCGGAGCCGTATGCTCGCGGCGTGGGGTTCGGACGGGGTTGAGGAGTGACAGCTCTGTCTGTAGGGCTCAGAAATACACGGCCATAAAGGGACACAGTGGCGGCAAAAATGGGCAATCATTTCACGGGAATGGGAATTACTTCATTGGGAAATAATTCTCGTTTCAGTGGAATCGACTTTGAAATTATCATCATAGATGATGGAAGCCCGGATGGGACACAGGAAATTGCTCAGCAACTGGAAAAAATATATGGATCAGATAAAATAGTGAGTTGTGTATTCCATAATATTTTACCCTTTTTTTTTTTTAATTGGAAAGTGCCGTAAGTCCTTGAGAACTGGGATGGATTCCCTGGATTCTGCACTCTCCTGACATCCTTAAACAAGTTGTTGTACACCACTTTAGACAAGTGTAAGACCATGACAGTTCATAATGCTGCATTCCGAACAAATGTGCAAAGCAGTGAATTGATGTTTGCAAAACGCTGTCAATACTTTGTGCGTTGCTCAGTGCTCCCGAGGAACGACTGGTGGGTGTTGCTGTACTTGGTGCAGGCCTGGGGAAAAGATGGGGTTTGGATAAGATTTAATTTCATTTTAATTGACTGCAGGAGTAAGGAAATGGGAAAGATGAAAGCTGGGCTGGGCTTGTGCTTTATTTTTAATCTGTCTCATTGCATTCCTCAGGACCAGGAGTTTTTTATTTATTATTTTTATCTATGTAATATATTACTGCATAACCCTCAGTTATATACAAGAAGCTGTCATTTACTTAGTGGCAGTTAGATGCTTTTCCAATCTGTTACTGCACAAATGCCAAGCTTTTTAAAGTATTTCTGGATTAAGTTGCATTTATGAAGATTGTTTTAAGAAAAAACATATCTAGGAAGTTTTAGAGTAGTTTTTAAAACTGTATGTCAAGTAATTTATGTGGTTTTTATATCTCCTGTAGCTTCTGAGACCCAGAGCAAAGAAATTGGGCCTGGGTAAGTGCTTATTAACTCTGATTAGTACAAAAAAAAAATCTGCTGTATACTTTGATCGATCCCATGTATAAAGGTCCAGCAAAAAATCACAGTAAAGCCCAAAAGCAGAAACATGTTTTCATCAACTTGCTTGTAAGCAAACAAGCTTAAAAAATGCACACATAAAAATCCCAGTGTGCTTACAAAACGTTCCCCAGAAGCGCAGACCTGATCCTCCCTCCTGCCCCACATCCACAGAGCACAGAATGAGGGTTTGAACTATTGGTGATGATTTGGAGCCTGAGTCCTGTTTCCTGTGGCTCCAAAAGCATGTGGTGCTTTTGTAAATGACATTTCAAGTAGTGACCCACTCCTCAAGCAAAGTTTCTCTGTGCATTTCTATGTTAAAAGAGTGAGGGAATTTTTTTCTGTTTCCATCAGGCACTGCTTATATTCATGGAATGAAGTATGCCACTGGGAATTTCATCGTTATTATGGATGCTGACCTCTCCCACCATGTAAGGCTGGATTTTATGTACTGTGGGTACCATCTGTTATAATTCAGTTTTTAGTGGTTGCTGTTATTTTACCCCCACCCTTTTTTCTGATCTGTTTTTCTTCCATTTCAGCCAAAATTTATTCCAGAGTTTATCAGGTAGGTGCCAACTATAGTATGAAAGTTGATCTTTATAAATTATTTATGAGTCAGTCTATGAAATTCTATGCTATAGTGGGTAAAAGGTAATCATAAGATTCCCTGAAGTAGCTCTTTATAAGAGAACAATTAACAGGCGTTTAAATAATGCTCATAGCCACCCTAACTATTGCTTTCCTCTCTTCTTCTTGTTTTTTCAAAAGTTTGTAAAATACAGATTTTGTACTGAAAGAGTGATTGTTCTTACTTTGAAACTTGTACTTTGAAACATTCCTCCAGCTTTTCTGATAAAACCAATTGTTTATAGAAAGCAGAAAGAAGGCAATTTTGATATTGTATCTGGAACAAGATATAAAGGAAATGGAGGAGTGTATGGCTGGGATTTGAAAAGAAAGTTAATCAGGTTAGTACTTTTCAGCTCTTTACACAGAAATTTGTTATTTATAAATAATAATTCCAAGTACTGCATCCCTGTAAGCTGAACTGAGTCTTTAGTCCCCAGAACTGCTGTACCTGCTGGGCACTGCAGAATCACACTAAATACCAGAAGCACCCTCCACTGGCAAATTCTTTGGTTAAAATCCACCAAGAAGGACTGGAATGACATGGGTGGGCTTGGAAAATGGCTTGGAACAGTGGCCTCAGGTTGGGACAGAGATCCACTTCCATCATCCAGGGAACGAGCTGAGACTCTGAGACTTGTCCGGTGTGAAGGACACGCTGAGCCTGCACGGCTGGAACGCTCCTGTCCCTCCCCAGTGAAACCCCTGCCAAACCCCTCTGGTGACACTGCCGCGTGTCACAAGTTGAGTGGTGTGGCACAGTCGCGTCAATCAGGGATTACTTAGGCCTTACTCCAGTGGCACTGAGCGCCAGGGAGGAGTTTCACCAAACCCAAGGCTCTGTCCAGCTGCTCTGAACACGTGAGGCTGCCCTGGCAGGGCTTACAGGGACTCTCAGGGAATCACGGAGTTTCTGGGGAGTCCTGCTCTCCATCACCTGATTGCAGAGAACGGGCAGAAGCTAATGGTGATTTATTTATCCTGCAAAGAACCCGGAGCACAAGCTGTGTTACAGTCTGATCTGGAGGTGGTTTTTAATTTTTTTAAAATCTGATTTTTAATGGCTGGAATAAGTGCCCATCTTTTTGTGCTGTACAACTCTGACACTGATGTTTTCTTTCACAGTCGTGGAGCCAATTTTCTGACTCAGGTCTTGCTGAGACCAGGGGCATCAGATCTAACAGGGAGCTTCAGGTATGGGTCTGGTTTGCAATTCCTAAAGTTTATTGGAAATTAAGAAACTGCTGGACAAGGAGCTGGGGTAAGAACAGACCTTTACTGTGGACTAGGAAATCTGTTTGGAAAGGGTGGAAGAAATAAGGGATTAGATTGCAAGAACTGCTGCTCCCATGACCTCATTAGGGAGTTTTATAAATAGTAATGAGCTGAGTGATTGCAGTTCAGATTCCTACGCACTGTCTGGATTTCTAAATTCCAGAAACTGTGCTTCAGGTTTCATTTTCTTTGGAATTGTTTACAGGTTGTACAGAAAAGAAGTCTTACAGAAACTAATGGAGAAGTGTGTTTCTAAAGGATACGTCTTCCAGATGGAGATGATTGTCCGGGCTAGACAGTTGGGATACACCATTGGAGAGGTATGGGGCAAGCTGGGATAAGTACATTGTGCTTTCCTTTCAAGGAGACACAGATTGCTGACTTCTGGGTACTTCCAAGAAGCAGCCAGGATTTTAAAATTGATAGAAAGAAATTACGTGTGTAGAGTTCTGTTTTTCCAGCTTTGTCAGGTGAATGCCAAACCTGAAGTTGCAGTTATTTATTCCCCTGGCTGATGTGCTTCTCAGATACTTCCCTCTTCCTGTTGCCATTCCTTTAGCAGCACACAATTTTACAAGGTTCTTCAAAGGAGTGAAAGAAGTCAAAATACACCGCAAAGCTGCCCTGAGCCTTTTCTTCCCTGCTTCCTATAGTACAGACATCTCTACTCAAGTCTTTACAAATAATTTCATTTTCTCCAGCAGCCTGATTCTATTTCAGATTTGTTCCCTGTCAGTTATTGCCTTGTTATTTTCCAACTTTTCAGCTATCAGAACTTTCTGCTTCTAAACTCTTTGAATGTGCTGTCTACAGGCAATGAAAAAACTCTAAGCAATTGTTAGATTCTCTATCTCCAGCAGTCTGCTGCCTTTTTTATTTCGTTGAATTGCTCTTGCTGGTCTCTTTAAAGATGATTCAGTGAGAATCTCTCTGCAGGAGAATCTCCGAGCCAGTTCTTCATCCTCGTTTCCAGCACTATGAATTGTCAGAGAATTCTGGTGCTTGTACTTCTCTCTCTCTAAACTTCACGTGTGGCATTTCTCCATCAATACAGGGTAGAGCATTTACTCACAACAAAGCAGCTCTTTTTTTCCACCTTCTTTGCTTGTGGAGCAGCATGCCTGTGCTGTCTGTAGCTGGAGTTTGACCCCAAGTTCTTTGGCCTCCATATCCAGCTGCATTCACATTTTGCTTCCTAATATTGCTGAATTAACGCCTCACCTGCATGAAGATACTGAAACTTGGGCTGAGATGAGGTTTTATTGAATATACATTTTAAAACAGTAAAACACGCTTCTCTGGCATCAAAAAACATGAGAATCTTGGGTTGCTTGTACCTACTCTGGCTGCTGCCACAAAGAGCTTTTTTTTGCCTGTTTGACCCTGCCAGTCACCTACTGACAGCCTGTAGTGGTTGTATGACGTCAAATATAAAGTATTTGTCTTGCAGTTCCCAGCCTGCTGGACAGGCTTCAGGGCTGCTTTGTGGTGGGCACTTACACCACCCTCCACAGGCCACCCAGTACATTCCCTGGGGAGCATCTTCTTCCCTCCTCCTTTGCTCCCTCCCTCACGTGTGGGAAGAGATTTCTCTCTGACATCTGAAAAACTGCTTCATTCTTCTCCTTTGGCCTTGTCTTTCAGACTCCTCTGTGGCACCTGTAACAAGCTGACACTGCTCAGATCCTGACATATTCATATAAACAAGATTATTGTATTTTTACCGGTTTTTCCTGTCACTTCCCAGAGCAGGACGGTTTTCTATGACATTTCAAATACATTTATACACTGTTTCCTGATCAATACTTAGAGTCTTTATATATTTTATAATTATCCAGATAGTAATACAGACATTCCAAAAGAGGTGACACTTGCACATCTAATTCCTGGTTTGCTGCAGCTCCACAGGCAGAATGGGAGTTTTGATGCAGCTTTGAAACATAGCTGTGAGGGAGAAATATTTCTTCAGCAAAGTTGAGAATTGAGATTGAGCTGTGCCAGTTTAAAAGGAACAAATGGCTGATGAGAACTGACACAGGCTGTAGCTGCAGAGTTGCATGCACATCTCTCCAGTTTTGCTGTACTTCACCACGTGTGCAGTGTCCTCCAGCACGTGGAATAGAGCCTTGGAAAAGGCTGCCTTTGAGACCAGGGACAGAACCTCTTGGGCAAGGGAGGCACAAGTCCAGAAACAACACAGTGCTTAATTCCTGTGCTGAAGGGTAACACTGGAGCCCTCTCATTAGATGAGATATTAACCATTTATTATCCTGGTCAGGAAATGCCAGTTGTGCCATCCTGCCTTGGCTCCGTATTCAGTGATTTCTGCCCATGCCCTGTAGACCGGCTGTGTGGAGTTGCCAGGATTGTCACTGGGATCATCAAGGTGACACTGCTAAGACAGCAGAGTCATTGCTGAGTCTCTGCCTGCCTTTCAGGGCATCTTCTTCCCATCTTCGTGTCCTGGGTTCTCTTCTGTCCTGGCCTGACCTGCTGGAATTGTGAGGGACCCTCTGGCACACATGCAGGGGGCTGGGGATTTGTGTGTTCCTCTTGCCAGATGATTTCTGGTTGACACTGCCAGCAAAACACCAAGCCAAGTTTTTAATGCCTTTTGCAATTGCAATTTTTTATTTTAGTCCCTGAAGTATTTCAGTTTTGCAGACAAACATGTATGGAAATGCTTGAATATTCTAACACTGGGTTGGCAGAATGTCCTCTCATGTGTCCCTTGTGCATGGTCAGAGCACTGAAAGCAGAACGTTCCCAACATCTCATGAGTAGCGAGTTCATCTAGACAGTGTCACATCGTGAAGGAGACCAAAATTAATGTGTTAAATGCCCTTAAATCTTGCAAATAATCTATAAAATGGCCCACTACTGATAAAAACAGGTCTTGTTTGTACAGTACGCACTGTCATGTTCCAAAGGCATCTCCCAGCCAGTGGTGAGGTTGAGCTGTTTCGTGGTGGGGGCAGATTTGTGCTTCCTGAGGCACTGACTCAAAGGCTCTGAACTGGGCTGACAAGGAAATGCTGGAGGCTTTGTGAGCTGTTAAGTTTGCTCTGCCTGGGTGCATCATCCAGCCACTGAGTAATGTCTTTGGATCAGCTTTAAAGGCGATAAACCAAGCAATTCCATGCTCCCCAGCTATGGGGCATCTTTAAAGCCCTGGTAAGAACTGACAGAAAGGAAGCCAGCCTGGTGCTTGCCTCCTTGCCATGCCTGAACAAGCTCTAGCCATTCTTCTGTTTACAGAATTTCTGATGATTTAGGTTTTGAACCTTAAAAACAGTTTTGCTTGTTTCAACAGGTTCCCATTTCATTTGTGGACCGTGTCTATGGAGAATCCAAACTGGGAGGCAATGAAATTGTCTCCTTCTTAAAGGGGCTCTTGACCTTGTTTGCTACAACCTGAGAGTTCATCCTAAAGTAACGTTTTTAGACAAACATTTTCTGACTTCTGTGTAGATTTAAACATATAATAGCAAAAGCTTGATAATTTGTGTGGTGACCAGGAGACCTGCTATGACCTAACAATTAGACAGCCATCAACAATAAATCAAACATTCCGCAGCCCAGAATGCTCCTTCCTGCAGAAATGAACTGTATGTTGAACTGTTAATAAAGGCTAATGCTTTTCTATTTTTGTAAAAATAATTAAGTCTTAATAAAGAACACAAAGCTAAGTGATCTTTTGCATTTGGAAATGAATCATTATTCATCAGAAGCTGAAGATGATTTTAAAATAAAGATGAGCAAGGACAAAAAAACCTGGAATGTGTCCTGTCTTTGTCCTGTGGTTTGTAGATATTAATTGAAATAGATACTAATCAGTGTCCTTTCTCTCCTCAGCACAGGTACACACGTGTCATTGAAGCAGCTACAAAGAACTGCTCACGGCGGGGTAGTTTAAGAGGAAATACAGAGTTCAGTGGTTTGTGCCTAGACTGGAAAGAAGGAATATTCTTTGGATAGGAAAGAGAACCATATGTGTGGAATAATTTTGTATTCTGTGTGTTTGTCCAGAAGCAGATGAGTCCCTTTCCCTACCCTCTTTAGAAACTAAAGCCTGGAATCTCACCAGGTTTAGGGGAACAGAAGACCCTGTTCACCTCAGGGAAGATATTTCAGATTTTTTCCTTATGTCAAGTAACAGTTTGCAATGCAAAATCTGTATTTGCTCCAGATCCTGAGGAAGAAAGTACAAACAGAGCAATACAAGTTTTTGTTTCGTGGTTTGATAGAGCCAGAACTCAGAAATGATGAAGCTCTTGCAATCAAATGTGCATTTGGGAGGAGGATGAGATTATTCTGATAATGGCTTTCTATATTTATATGACAAATACGTCCTCTTTTTTTTTCTTTTGTGGATACCTGTGGAGTTTGTGGATACCTATATCAGAAAATTAATGGTGTGACAGGAGAAGCACAAGTGTCTTAAAAATGCTGCCTGTTTGGCTCATGTTTGTCTGCCTTCCTTGGGCACACTAGATGCGGTTGTTAATGTTATAAAAAATTTAGAAAGTCTATAGATAAATGATAAATTTATATTTCAGTCCTCACATTGATTAAAAAAATCAAACTTCCAATCAAGGTTATTTTCTAGTGGACTGCTTTAGAGCTGTTCCTCTGTTCTCTAGTGGAGTTCTACAGATTCTGATAGTTCCTCCTTTGCTGACTGTCCAAAGCAAATGTTTCAGATACAATTTGCTTTAAAATAATAAAAGATGTAGCTGTAGGTTTTGAATCCACATGGAACTGGATCACAGTGGCTGAACTGTACATTTTGTGACATTTGCCTGTACTTTTTCAGAAAATCACATAAAATTTCATTTGCTGCAGACAGAGCAATGATATATACAGAGATAAATCTTTGGATTTAAGGGCCAGTGAAATCTGCAGTAAATAGATTTTATCTATCTATGTCTCATTTGGAGGTTTCAGAGCAAAAAGCATTATTTTAAGTTAAAAATAGTTAAAAAGTTTTTAATGACCAAATAATGAGAGTTTAGATGTTTATTTAAATTTACATAATGCTGATCATTTGCTAGAATGCAAATTAAGCCTCGAGAAGTTCATCTTTTCCTCATTTTTATGTACGGATATATAACTGAAGTCCAGTATATGAATTATTCATCATCTAACTGCTGTGAATTAGGGTTTAGCTTTTAGAAGGTCCATGGCTACTTTTTAATTATGAAAATTACCTGGTAAAATTCCTTCATTTATTGATGAGATCACATTTGGAGGAAGGTGCTTTCACATATCAATTAGGGTCATAACACAGGAGTATTTTGTGTGCTACAGTGTGTGAAAGTTTGAAATGTGACAGGGCAACACTCAGGTTTTAGGTACATAGGTGAAATTTCTCACTATGCTTAGAGGTAATGGATTTATCAGGAAAAGAAAAAGTGCTGTAAAGAAACAAACCCAAGAGTTCCATGGCATCAGGACATGAGCAGATACCTCAAGAGTGCCTGAGAGAAGAAAACCTGATCTCAATCTCCTGTACCCAGCTGCCTGTAGGAAGCCCCTCGGAAAGGAACTAATCCATGGATGCCATGGCCAGGGGCAGCATTAAGAACATCCAGGCTTTCCTGCCTTAGTGGGATTTCCCCACACACACCATGGAAACGATCTGGCTTTTCCTAGCAAAAAAAAGTCTTGTGATTTTGCTGTTCTCAAAATGTAAGTAACAGACTATAGTGGAACAGCGGTTCTGTAATCTTTGGAGATCAGGTGCTTGGAACTCCATATAATGTCTTAAATATTCATGGACTAGGGATTTATATAGTGACATTTTAATTCTCAGTTCCTTAATACCATTGCAATACTCTCCTTGCCTTGTTTTGGCCACCACAAAACACTGACTTGACATTTACTGAGAATTTTTCATTTTATGTCCTTGGCTTTACAGTTCCACATAAATCAGCTTTTCTTAATTACATCCATATTCATTTCCTATGAAGGCACAAATACTTCACTAATGTACTTTCTCTATTATACTTTCTTAGGAATCTGTGTCTGCAAGCACTCAATCATCTGGCAGGAGCAGGAGCTCTAATTGCTTCCTGGCTCCCACCAGTTGAGAGCAGGGCTGTTGGTCAGGCATGTTTAATGCAGGGGGGAGAAGGTAACTCACGTTTGGCACCAGTGACTTCCCTGTCCCCTGAGCAGATTGGGGCGTGTCACGCACGAGGCCCAGCAGCTCAATCCCTCTGACCCAGACCAGCAGGATGCTGAAGCTGGGACAACCACTCAAGGCTTGGCTTATCTATCTACTGGAATGGGAATCCAGCGTCAGTCCCAGATCCCTAGCTCCTCTCTTTGGTGAGGATTTGTCTGCTCTGAGGTTCAGGGGAGTCAACTTCACTTTTGCTTTGGGTTTTTGACAAAATCTGAGGCTTTAACCTCAGCCTGCAATAAAGATGTACCTTGCTGCCAATATAAACACTATAATCAAACAGATTTTCCAGTGGACTGTGTAGAAATCCAACTGCAAGGCTCCACAACCTTCTGCGTATCAACAGTAAAAAATAATGATGACTAATCAATAATATTTATTTGAGGGTCTATCAGGATCCCAAGTGTAAGCCTGGATAGAAATCTTGGCACAAATGAATTCAGAGCAGATTGTCTGCCGAGTTCAGTGCATGGATGACTTCAGCAACAGATTTCAGTGGCTGGCATTCCAGGGCTGAGGCAAATGCTAGTATCAGGATCAGCAGGAACAGGGGCTGTTCAGAGGACAGGACTCCTTATCAAACTTTTCCTTGTTTCAGACCATACTACCTCCCCTGTGCCATGCTGCAGAAGACAAAGGCAAAGAAGGTAACTACTGCCAAGCACAGAAACTCTGAGCATCACTTCCTCCTCTGTTCCTACCACATTTTACGCTCTCTCTCCAGGCATCGTGGCAATTAAAAACTTTCTTACAGACTGATTGTTACTGTTCAGGGGGCAATATATTGGAACAGGAGAGAGAAAACCAAATTGCAACTTTTAATCTAAAACTAGATCTGAAAACTCAGCCATTGAGAGGGATTTCAACAAAGCAAAGAGCATAAAATGGAAAGTTATCCCTGCAAGGTGGTTGCACGGACTGTTCAACAGAAACTGGCACCAGTGTTGACAGGTGATGAAGTGTCTGAACAGCACAGGAGCTGGGTGCCTTAGTGGGTCTTAAAGATCATTGTGAGACCCGTGGTCTTAATTAACTTATTTGTATTTATTATATAATTATGTAGTGTGTAAAACCATCAATAGTTGTCTTAATTCTTTTGTATTTGCATAAAACCCAAGCGTGACACTGCTCCTGAACTAGCACTAGGATGAATCCGGGCACAATTTTGACCTGAAGCAGTAGCACAACACATGCAATTAAACCTATTCAGCTTGGGAGTGCTAATTGTCTCCCCTCTGGTGTGAAGTGTTTAGTCTCTTACAATGCAGTGATTTTACTGATTTCCAGTGGCTGTATTACAATATCCACTTCCGTAACAGAAAAAGTATATTAAGACTATTACCTTACAACTTCTGTTTCATTTTGTTCACTCTGTACACACAGGAGAAAAATGATGTCAAGACTCCTTTTCCCCTTCTTCCCCACTGCTTGAATTTCAGCTTCAACATCAATCTTTTCACACAAACTTTGTAAATTCTCATCTTTCTTCCCCAGCTCTCTGTTGACAGCTGTCACACTGTGCAAACCACCACGAGAACCCTCCTGAGCTGAATGAGAACAAGATCTTGTCCATCATTCAGGACTGCTTTCACATGCCCTCTCATCCTTCTCCCCACTTTTTCAGCCCTGTCATTGCAGACTTTACCCCGAAGCAGGCAGTGGCTCCCTTCTGCTCCAGCTTCTGCTGCCACATCACCTTTCCCTCCTGTTCTCTCCCTCACCACCCTTCTTGTGCACTAAGCGAGTGTTTCTGCCTCCTCACACTCTTCTTTCTATCTGGGTCTAATTTCATCCCCTCTCATGCCAAATTCCAGTTTCTAAACTCTTCACAAATGGTTTTCCATACTGCAGTTACGGACTGAGTACCACCACCATGGCTGGAAATGTTCCCAGCTGGAAACTCCTTGATATTGCTGCTCTCAGGGAACTCTCTACCCACCTCTATCTCCAGCCCAGCCTTATCTTATCTTCTGATAAGTATGTACAGCAAGATCCAAACTTACTCAGATACCTCCACTTGCTCACAGAATTCAGGACAAGGAACGATGCCCAACAGCCTGTTCAGCTCTCCTGTCTGGATTCCAAGTCTCTGTGTTTGAGCTGTTGTGTCCTCTGCACAGATCTTCGTGCTGTGTTCATTCCCTTAAATATCTATCAAATATAATTTCTATCTCCAGCTGCATTACCATGTCCCACTACGCTCAGTTGCTCCAACCTTCAGACACTTCTGTTTTCTCAAGTTCAGCCCTTAGAGTAGAGTCTCTGTGGGTTGTTTTTCTGTTGTGTTTTTTTTTTATTAAGGGATGGCTAAGAAGTAGTCAGTGGTAAGGCGTAAGTAAAATAGTGTTGAAATAGGAAGGTGCTCAGGTTTGGGGCTGTGTATTTTAGGCAGGAGCAGACTGGCTCAAGCAGCCTTGAAGTTAATTTAGAGTTTCTGAACATAGTCCTGACTTAGTGACATTTCGAAATGTTTTTCAACATATTTGAATAATTGTGCCATCAGAGAAAAAATACCTACTCTTGGAAGGCAAAATGATGTTGTTATAGGAAAACCAAACCAGCTCTCTTTGCTTTCCTTCCTTGAGACAGATTGCACACGTCTCAGAGGAACTCTCAAAGCACCTCAGTTCTAGGAGCTCTTTAATGCCAAAGCACCAGCTTTGGTTTTGAAGTTTTGTGTATTTCCAATTTTTAAAATTTACATTTCCATGTAAAAGAAGGACTGTGACTTCCTGACTCCTACGACCACTGATGTGAAGATGCCATGGAAGCACCCAGTGAAGCCCAGGTGTGACTTGCAGTGACAAGCAGGGGATTTCTAAGTCCCACTGAGCGAGAAAGTCTCAAAGCAGCCTCTCAGACACAAAATGTCCCTAAATTCTTCATAAAAGCTATTTCAGTGAATTGTGATAAACAGCATGTAGACATTGTCAGGACACCAGTCACTTGAAAACGCACAAGATCCTTGAGTTACATGAAGTCTAAAGAATTGGTGACAACTTTTCTCTGCTTCTCTACTTCAGACAAGGAATCAAATGGACTTTCCTTTCTAGCACTGTGAGGCTGAACTTGTGTGTCACTGAACCAGAAATGGTGTGAACGCTGAGGATGGAGGGAATTACACTTTACTTCATCCTCCAAGTGCTTGTGTCTTTCTGAAGTAACAAAAGCCATCGATCCCTTTCACTCCTAGGTGGCTTTTTTCCTGTGCTATAGAATTCATCCTGGTTTGTTGAAGAGATCTTGAGCAGTGCCATGATCCACAAGGAAGAATCACATGTTGGGTCTTGTCCTGATCCAGTGTTCCTGCTGAAAAATGGGACGTTGAGTGTCTCTGCACAGGTGTGTGTGAACACACGTGCACACCAGAAAGATCACAGCCCCGCCTTTGGGTGCTGGCTTGTCTTCAGGGTGTTAACCCAAAATGTGAAGGCACATGGAGGGATTCTTGGGGCTGTCCTGTGCAGGGCCAGGAGCTGGACTTGATGGTCCTTGTGGGTGCCTTCCAGCTCAGCATATTCTGTGGTTCTGTGACGAATCTGGATTTCAGAGCGTGGCAGTGTGTAAACCACACAGGTCCCGTGTCGCCTCACGGAATTCACTGATGAATGCCACTGTCCCAGGCCATGGCAGGTTTGGCAGCGGGTGCCCCAGCGAGGCTCCCACAATGGCCATCGCCTCACGCGACACCTTCTTCCCTCCCCTGGCCTTGGGCCCTGCCAGCAGGGCCATCCCAGAGCACATGGCACAGGAGTGCGTCCAGACTGTTCTGGAATAAGACTCCACATCCTCTCTGGTCTCTGTTCAGTGCTCGGTCACTGCCCAGGGAAGTTCTTCTTCCTGTCCAGGTGGAACTTCCCAGGACCAGTCTCTGCCTGGTCTTCTGGTGCCTGGGCCCTGCTCGGAGCCCTCCCTGTACACAGGGACACCCAGGCCTGAGGGCCCCTCTCGAGCCTGAGCAGCCCCAGCTCCCTCAGCCTTTGCTGGGCACGGANGAACTTCCTGGGATCAGTCCCTGCCCGTTCCTCTGGTGCCACTGCTGGGCCCCCCGGAGCAGAGCCTGGGCCCTGCTCGGAGCCCTCCCTGTACACAGGGACACCCAGGCCTGAGGGCCCCTCTCGAGCCTGAGCAGCCCCAGCTCCCTCAGCCTTTGCTGGGCACGGAGATGCTCCAGGCCCTTCAGCATCCTCGTAGCCTCCGACGGACTGGCACGGCAGGCCCGGGCCGCCTCGAGGCCAGGTCGAAGGCCCGTCGGGCGGGGGTG
>VXBT01005394.1:491838-508242 GCA_013400235.1 Oriolus oriolus | reverse complement strand
GTGCCGGTGGCTGTCCCGGCTCTGGGCACGTGGCTGCAGCCCCCAGCCCACGGTGTGGGGAGACCCTCGAGGGGCTTTGTCTGGGACGGCAGGGCAAAGCCCCCGTAACTGGACGCTTCCAGGTGTTGAGGGTCGTTGTTTGTTGGTTGTATTTAAGCCGTTTGGTAGGTGTCAAAGAGGTTTGCATTCTTTGTAGAGAAATGCCCCTTTTTTTTTATGTGTTTTTTTTTTTTTTTCTTGCTACGTTTCTGTTTATTTTTGCTGCTATTTTCTGTTTCTGTTTGGAGGTGCGAGGTGTGAGGTAACGGAGGCAGAGGATTCCCGCCTGTCAGGGTAGCATGGACCGACCTTAGCTGGCTGCTGTAGAGCTCAGCCCTGTGTGCCCCAGCAGTGCTCCCTCCTGCAGGGTCTCCTACTCGGGAAAACTTTCACTTCAGGACTCTGGGAACTCATAATCACAAGCTGTCATCCTTCTAGGTGAGAAAGATGGATCAGTCTGCTTAAGAAACAGAAAAGCCTTTTTTTTCCCCTGCTTTTAATAACAAACCAAACCAAAGCTTGGTTCCTTTGCAGATGTGCAGTTGCAGATGTTGGGCAGTAATTTGATATCAGCAGATGGACATCTACCATGATATGTGCTGAAATCTTAAAAGAGACCACAGAAGAGGAACACTCTGTTGTTAAGAGAATTGCACCAGATGCTGATGGGTTGTAACATAATGGTTTACCTTTTCTGAAGATTATTGCAGCAAATACTTACAGCTTCATTCTAAATAGAGATGTCCTTCTTGACACACAGCAAATAACTTGTTCTTCAAAAGTGATACTAAGCTGACTGTTTTTGTACTATTTTTTGGTGGTTAGCTGCCCTTTGCTCAAATTAGTATTATTTCTTAGTTAGCAATCAAGAGTGACTTTTTGGTATCCAACAGATGTGAGATGCTCCCATGGGACATCTCTGAGATCATTGAAAACTGATATAGTTTTAGTGCCCCATTACTAAAAAGAATTTTTTTTGCTTTGAATTGAAGTGATGGTCCATCAGACAGGTTTGTAGAAGGCATCTCTCTAGGTTACCACTGTTTATGCTTCAGGGTATATTGTCATGAAGAGCCTGTTATGTTCACTTTTGTCAGGCTTTGGGAGGGAGATGCTGTTGGATGTGCAGGAGATGAGGAAGGTGAAAGGTGACTCCTCTGCCTGTAGATGAAACAGACAGGTGTCACAGTTAGGAATGAAAAGTCTTCACAGGAGAGGAGCTTCTTGACTGTTTTGGAAAGTTCATGCCCTGCAGTGTTAAGCATCAGCTGCACAAACGCAGCACCCAGGAAGGTGTGTGTGCTCCTGAGGCTGAGAGGAAGAACTTGATGGGTTTTCTGTGTGTGTAGGGCAGAAGTTCCCAGTGGTCATAACATGCCCATTAGCATTTCAGAAGTGCTTACTGTCACTGACAGTGTCCCTGTTACTGCCACAGTGTGTGGGTTAAGCTGTGGCAGTGTAAAGTCTCGTTTGTGGGGTGCTGCCCAGACTCCCTGTGCTGTTCCTGAGCTCGCCGTGAGCTGTAGGGAAAGGCAGGACACGTGTTCTGGGGCAGGTGAGTTGTGCTGCTCACACGCTGCAGGGTGAATAGTGGGTGATTATTCCCAGCCCACTTTACCACTCTAATAACATAAATACTGAAAGTAAACATTGAAGTTTACAGTAGAATTCCTGGAATACAGAAATGTATCAGAATCTTATCAGTAGTCGTAAGTCATACAGTCCAAATGTATATTTTATAGCCTGTTATTAAGATGGCAGCTGATTTGATTGATGCAAAGAAAGAAATTGAAACAAGTGATTTTGTGGAAGCAAAGAAGTTGCTCCTGGGTTAATGTGTTTCTTTTGAGGTGGCTGCAAATAAGATTTAGCAGCTTAATAGGAAATGTATTGGTGTGGTTTTTGTGGGGTTTTGTTTTCAGAAAGGGAAAGTTATCTTTGCTCCACTACTTGAGATGTTTAAGGGAGACAAAATTCCGTTGGGAATGAACAAAGCAGTATCAGATCTGAGGAGGACCGCTCTAAAGACTGTAGGAGGGGTGCCAGGAGAGGCAGGGAGCAGCTCTGGGGCTGCAACTGCTCAGCACATTGTTTCACAGGTGCCATTGGAGCTGTTCTATCTGCATGAGCAAAATTGGGGGATTTTTACTAATCATTAGTTCAGCTGAGTTTGTGTATTAATAATGCTACATTTAGTGGGATTATTTTCTTTAAGATGCATGCAACATCGTTGTTTAAAAAGACAACAGCTGACTATGCTGGCCTGCATCTAAACAAGCATCACACAATTTTTTTTGTTATATTGAGTCAGGATGTGCTCTGTGCCTAGATTTATATATATATAGAGAGAGAGAGTATGGTTCCTATGAACATAATCATAACAGGATATTTTTTAATGTGGATATAGTCCTGCTCATATAAATAAATATGTTGATAGAGGTGTGTTTCTTGATAGTGTGACAGATGGAGATGACAATGAAAGGTGCTGCTCTCTGTCTCTTTGCATTGGAAGAAAAAGAACACTTGTTGATGTTAATTTAGTTTTCCTAAAAATAAATCCTGTGCCTTCAGTGTATGTGGAAGGTTTACTTTGCCTCACCTGACAAATTTGGGAAGAATGCCCTTGCTTTCCTAGGCAGGATGGCCAAATTGGCCTGTTCCTTTTGAGCTTTCAGGAAGAACTTAGGTCTGGTTTAAAAATCAAATGGGTGTTCCAGATTTGAATAAAAGCTTCTTCCAGAGGATGTAACGCCTATTTATCTACCTGAGGGCCATGTGCCTCAAGGCAAGAACTGGCTTTCAGAGCTTCACTGCAGCTCTGGTGTCAAAAGGCAAATAGGAGCTTGTATTTAGTGTCTCTCGTTTCACTGTAGTGCTCTTGAATGTCAATGACAGTTGATGGTTTCGAGTAAGAATGGAGTAAATACCATTTTTTCTGCAGTGAGTCACTTTCAGTTACCACCATTTATATCCTTACTTTTTTTTTTTTTTTAAGGTGGCATTAAAGACTGTTTAGGTGAAAACTGACTGTGGCTGTTGAGTCCAAGGCCTGTGTAGTTGACTCTGTGGATATGTCACACCTGCAGATGTATGCAGATTACACGGCAAAAACCTTTCATTTAATATCTACTTCTCAAGTAGTATCTAAAACAATTTACAAGAAACAAAAATAA
Organism: Oriolus oriolus; assembly: GCA_013400235.1. Classification (NCBI taxonomy): domain Eukaryota; kingdom Metazoa; phylum Chordata; class Aves; order Passeriformes; family Corvidae; genus Oriolus; species Oriolus oriolus. The sequence goes on along the minus strand of VXBT01005394.1, from coordinate 505,030 downwards.
AGCAACTGTGTGAGCAGCTGTTCCCTGAGGGAGCACTCCAACTCCTCCAGTCCTGCAGGTGGAGGAAAGGGCCTGCTCTCAAGCCTTGCCCTCACTGTTGGCTGTTTCTTCCCTGCCCCAGCTCCTCTCCCCTCTCCCGGGTATCAGCCAATGCTTTCTTTCACCCTGTTCTCCCTCTTGTGTGCATTGATTTCTGGTGGGACTCTGGATCTCACAGTTTGTGCTTGTGCTGCCCTTGGGCCAAGGAAGCTGTTGGTGATGCAGCTTCATAGCAGCAACAGCAAGGGAACAAAATGGCTCTCGAAATCTAAGTGGGTAAGATAGTGGTCTTAAAATGCTTTTTTTTCACCTAAATAGTCAAACTCAAGTTTTTGATCTTCTTTTTTGTTTTGTTTCCCCATTGCTGCTGCTATGAAGCCCTTTGCCTATCGAAGGTTCCTGAGGCAGATGGAAGACAGAAGTAGCTGAGGTGGACTAACGCTGGAATGTAGGCAGGGACTGGAGCCCTTGGGAGCTATGCTTAGACAGAAAGGGAGAGAGGTAAGAAATGTGCAGTGGTAAAACTGATTTGAAGCTCTTGTTTACAGCCTTTCCTCCATGTTGTAATGGCAGCGTTTGTGCCTCGCGTGTGTGAAGTGTAAGGCAAGGGAAAACAACCGGCACCAGCCTCCTTCAGTGCCTATTTTTACCCTCGGAAAACTCAGATGCAGCCAGTTGGCGAGATCCCTCCAGTATCTGATGGATCTGCTGTCTGAGAAAGCATGGATTGGCGGGGCTTTGGATGAGCTGGGGAAAGTATTCGTGTGCTCTTTTGTGTGCTGGTTTGTGCTGCCCCTCGCACGCAGCCGTGCCTTCGGCTGCTGAGGGCGCAGCAGGGCCGCTCTGCACGCGGGGTGTGCGTACCTGAGTGTGTCTGTGTGAGTGTCTCTGTGTGTGTGTGGGAGCTGCCAGGGCAGGGCTGGAGCTGCTTCCTGCTGCCCCGGGGCTTGGCCCGAGCCCAGCACTGCTGTTTGAGTGAGGGAAGGAGCTGCTCTGCCCCAAACCGCTCCTCTGGCTGCATCAGGGCTCTGCTCTGGCTGTTGACACAGTGCTGATGTCAGGAAACATGACACAGAGGGCAGGGGACCATTTTCACTTGCAGTCTAATCTGGGTGCAGTTTCCCAGTCGGTGTAATCCAATCATAAATTACGTGTATATTGATTAGTTGCTTTGTTCTTGCACATTTTACAGTGACTACTGTGCTGCTTTGTTTAATTACACAAATGTTTTTGTAAGCTTTGGATTGAAAATTTTAAGATACTTCTTGATTTAATTTGAATGGTAACTGCTCATTCATTGAACATGCTTGTATTTCCAAAATTATTTTTATTCTGGGATTGTTCATGCTTAGCTACAATCTAGATGAGGATTATTTTGGAATTGTAGAGCATATTCATGCAGCCTTTTTTCCTGATCACTGAAGTGTGGATATCATGGTGTAAGCAAATAATATCCTTTGTGCTTCAATGATCTCCAGTCTCGATTTCAAATTTCTGCAAGATGTGCAGGCTTTATTGCATTTCACACCAAAATCTTTTAGAAATAGCCCTGAACAAGCCTGGCTCTCACACTGAGGATGTGTGTTGAATATTGATTTGACTGCCCATGTTGTGTGCATATAAACATTTATCTGTGGAGGTCTTGAACAGTCACAAAATATATTCTCTAAGATGGCAGGAGGTGTGCAAGTCTAATTCTTGAGCTGTGAGTGCCTCTAATTCAGGATTTCGTATGCCCTAGAGAATGGACACGATTTCAAAGTGCTTTTCAGAATGCAATAGAGGTTGCCAGAGTTGATGTGGCCTTTATCATGTGTGTTGGAAAGATCCCTCAGAAAACATTCAGCTTCAGCTACCAGCATTCTTTATCATACCTCAGCCTACAACATCAAAATCAGAAAACCCACCAGGAGTTCCCAAAAGAGCCTAGGGAAGCAGACTGTTCATCAGAGCAGAAATAAGGAGTTGTGATTCCCAGAGCAATCAAAATTTGACCAATTGTGTATTTCACACTGGGGCACAGAGATGCCACGGTGCCCAGGACTCCTCCTACTGAACCGAAGTTGATGAGGAAACGGTTAATTCCCGCTCAGTTTTGCAGTGAGTGTCCACACCCACCAGATGGAGCTTCGGGCTCCAGTGGAAAATTCCAGAAATTGAGCAAGAATGAGAAGTGTGTGAATGACTTAGGAGATCCCTGTCTGCTAGAGTGGAGAAGGTGGGTTTTTAGCCTTTAAATAAAGAATGAATGGAGACTGAGGCATATCAGCCTTACTGATTCCTTTCACTACAACTGCCTTCCATAGTTCTTCGTCTGATGGGAAGGTGGGAGTTGTTAGTGCCAGAGTCACCAAGCTGAGGCTAGACAGCAAGCCCAAATGAAAAGGTATAAACGAGAGTTTCATAAACCTTTGCTGAAAATTGCCTGTAACCACTGAAACACCAAGTTAAAAGTTTTTAGCCTCAGAATTTCCTCCCAAGGATAAGGTGGGTTTTTTTAGTACCACATTTTAGATGGACGTCTCTCCTGAGGCCATGCTTGTGTAGGATGTTCTGAGAAGTGGTGTGAAACGGTCCTTTTGTTTTGACACACAACTTGAAACTGGTTTTGGAAGTTGGTGATCTAATCTCTGAAGTGGTTTTTAATGTTTTTTAAATCCTTGGCTGTTTGACAAAGGGGCTGTTAACAAATTGCCTGTTTGCCTGTGAGGGAGAGCTGGAGTGTGTCCTGTGCACAGTGTGGCTCAGGTCTTACGATGCTTTGTCCAGGTGGCATCTTGCAGTCGGGGGTTTCTTTCAGTTCGATAATCTCGGTTGTAAAACTGAGGTTTTCAGAGAGGGTAATTTAGGGTTTGTGTTGATTCCTCTTTTGTGTGCCCAGTCTTGTTTTGGATACAGACCCGAGCAGGAGGGCTGGGGCTCACTCAGTGCAGGTGCTGGCTCTGCACCCCAAATTCCCACTGGAGCTGAGCTATGGGCAGCTGAAGGACCACCCTGCTCCGGGGCAGGAGCTTCCTGCTGCAGGGCACTCAGGAGACAGGCTCAGGAGGTGCTCTCAGTTGGAAATGTCGCGTTACAAAACAGGCTCCCTCCAGGATTATCGCGGATTGGAAAAGGAGCCCTCAGTTGTCTGGCATTTCTGATGTGCTGCTAAACGGCAAATCTCATTACCTTCACAGGAGTGTGTGTGCACAGCCCTTGGAAAAGTAGGCCAGAAATGTTTAAATAAGGAGGAAAGGGAAGAAAGTGAAAATGCTCAATGTCAGCCATTGAGACCTGTGTTGAAATAGACTCTTCAATCTTTCAGTATAGGGAGGAGAGAGAGTTAATTGCAACTCTTACTTTCAAGGAAGTTTTCAGTTGTTTCTGTTCTCCCAAATTCTCTCTTCTCCCTGATACTTCTACTCCTTTTTTGTCTCATTTGCTCACTCTTCCCTGAGATATCCTTGTGCTTCCGGGCTATCGCTGTTCCTTGCTCAGCTGTCCTGGAATTGTCAAGTCCCAGGGACCGGCCATCACTGTCCTCACGTGAATACAGAGTATTCTACACCATCACACCACAGAGCATCATTTAACCTGCATACACAGACACAGCTTTTCTGTTGCTGTGGGAACCACAGGTTCATTTTCTTGCATATTTTCTCTGTATTTTAAGATATTTCACTCAGCGTTGCACTTCCAGCCTTCTCTGCAAATCTGTCTCATGGCTGGCTTTTAGAGCATGCTATGAAATTTAGTTTGCTGGGCAAATTGTTAGAAGTTACCTTGTTTCAAAAGCAGTTGGAATAGGGAAATAAAAAGCACAGTATCAAGAAACTGAGTCTTGTTTCATCTCGCCCAGGATCACAGAGCTGCTGCCAGCTCTGATGTATGATCCTGTGTTGGGCTGCTAGGTATAAACCAATAATTTCTTCAGCTTGAAATACTGGCAAAATACTGACCAAAATCAAAGGAATTTGGATGACATGAAGTAAGAAGCATGCCAGATGCTTGGGGATCCTTGTCAGCAGCACAGCACAGAGAAATGCTACTCAGTGTTTGGGAGAGCCAGCATGGGATGAAGTACTTCCCTGAGCTCAGTATCATCAGCCTGATGCAGTAATTGCAGCTGATCTGCTCTCAAGGCTGATGGGTCCTCACCCAGAAGTGTGTCTGCTGCAGGGAGGACTCCCTGGGAGAGAGTTCATTTGGGCTTGCTGGAATCACAGGACACAAAGTCTGTCTTCTAGTCAGAAAATGATCCAGTGTAAAACAAAATAACCCATCGTCCATCCTGGCATGGCTCAAGGTATGGGCGATGGTCTTGTTAAAGCAGAAGCAATATTCCAGCATTCAATTTTGCTGCCAGGTGAAGTACTTTAAGAATGTTGTCTTTTTTAATTTCTTAAAATGTTGCAGTGTCTTCTGTTGGAAGTGTACTTGCCAAAGAAAAACACTCTGTACTTCAAGCTGTGGATGTTCTGTGTGAATAATCAAGAGATTAAAATCTAACAACTTATGTTGCCTTATTCCCTGGCAGAGTAATTATTAATGACTCAACAAGTTTTGCTTTTATAAACTTTAGATTGGGTTGTTTCAGATTTCATGGTTCTAGTGTTACATTTTGTGTTTCCAGTCTGTGCAAGACTGACTTTCTGTCCATGGGTGATGTGAGTTGAAGAGAGATCAATCTTCCAACAGAAGTGTGATCATTTACATGCCATTCCCCCAAACTTCCATCCTCTGCCAGTTTTCATCTGAGTGCTTCCCAGAGGAATGTGTGTCCCCAGGGCTGTGGCTGAAGGCCACTGTCACCTGTTTGATGTCCCATTGTCATGTAAGGTGGGACCGGTTTGTATGGGAACCTCCCAGGAAGTGTCCAAGGGTGGCACCGAGTGTCCCTGAGGTCCCCAGGTGCAGCTGTGCTGTGGTGCTGATCGCTCAGGTGAGCTGCACACTGAGGGCGAGCCACGGCACTCCAGAGGGTGGATGGAGTGTGAGGAGGAGCATTCCCAGCCTCTGGACCGCTGGGTTCCTGAACCAGGTGACTGAGCTGAAGTCCGAGCGCTGAAGTGTTCCTCAGGCAGCATCCCCCGGCAGAATCGGTTGTTGCAGCGCAAACCTGCTCAGACCTGCTGCAGCACGGCTGCCCCGCAGCCCCAGCACAGGCACGGGGCTGAGGTTTGTACCTGTCAGTGTGAGACTGCCCTTATCACATCTCTTGTCTCTTGTCTCTCCCACTTTTTGTCCAGCAGGATATGAGCCTTCCTCTGTGCCCGGGCTTTGGGCTCCCCCAGGGGGTGTAACGGAACCCTGAGGGGGGCGTTCTGCAAGGAGAGTTGGCTTTGGAGGCTTGTGCATGAAACTTGTCCAATGAGTCTGAGACGCCCAAGCACCATTCATTTTGGAGGTAAATGCCTCATAAGAAGTACTGAAGAGATGGGGAGGAGTTATGATTGGCAAAATATGGGCAAAAAGTAGTTGAAAGGATAGTTTTGACTGTTTACTTCTGAGGTTTGGACATTTTGAACTTAAAGGAACACCAACTTGGACTCTAGAAAAATTGAGTGGCTGGGGTGCTTTGGGTTACATCACTCTGGCAGCTTCACTGCAGATTAATTGTTTTCCTGGTTTAAAATTCTCCTTCTTCTGTCGGTTTAAAACCATCAGAGGTGAAAGTGAAAGCTAATTTAGACTGCAGGAGAGATGACTCTGGAGTGCTAAACAAGCTGGGGGAAACCCTCTGACTTGGAATAGGGAAGTTCAGAGATCTACAGTTTAAGTTGGATGTCCCTTTAAGTTATTCCTTGGGATATGACATGACTTATTTGAATCTCAAGTGAACTGTTTAATTTTGGAAATTCAGCTGAAATGTTCTTTATTAAGGTATTTTCTATCATTTGTCTGTAAACTGCTCTGTCGAAGTGGGCTGTATGAAGGGAGGGGAGGGAAGAATCCTGTGAAAAGATGAAGCCAAAGGGGGAAAAACCCCCAAGCACAAACCAAACAAAAACAAATGAAAGAAAATACAACAATGACAGATTGAAATGTTGGTACTTGCCTTGGGTGGGGGAGGGAGAATCATTTGCATGATGTGTTTCACTTCCAATTTACTTCATGCTATTGTTATTGAAATTGAACCAGGTTACTGATAAAATTGTAATGATAATGTACATTTCAAAAGTTAATGAGTTAAGTTTGCTCTAGTAAACAGCAGTAATGTCCTGGCACCCAGCCCAGAGAGAACTGAAACTATGATACAGATTTGCAGTGTCTGGGTTGCACTGAGGATGCTGATCCTGGGTTCCCGTTGCTTTTTGATTTTAATGCCAGCTGTTACTGAGAAATATTTAATACCCAAGCCCAGGCTGTCTGGTAGAGAGTTACCCTTTTAATGAAGTAATTTTTAGCATAATCTGAATTTTATGTACTAACGTGTTACCAAACTGCATGAATTTTTCTGATTATGGTGTTTGACTCTGCTGCAGCCCTTCCCTTTTAGCATTATTATGGATATTAAGAAATTTGGGGTTGAATTATTGGAATGAAAGCCATGGGATCATGATCCAGACCTAACAAAGGCAATGGACCAGACTAGAGGGTTTAAGTGTGTGGGGTGGGGTGTATTGTAGGGGAAAGGAACAGCTTTTAGAATAAGGGTTTCAAACATTGCTTTTTCTGTAGGAAAAAGATGGAGTATTGCATGCTGGGAACAAGTGCTTTCCATAAGGTAGCTAAATTTTAAAAGTACATTTGTTTCATTTTGTTTTAGGCTTTGCTTAAGTATTGTAATCTAGTAATTTTGTCCTTTCTGCAGTTTTCATTTTGATTAGACCTCTGCAAATCTCTCTTCAAAACTTAACAAAAACCGAACCAAAAAACTCAAACCTGGCCCACAACTGCAGTTTGCCATTTCTGAAACATTGCTCAGTGTGTACAGAAAAATATTTAAAGGTTTTCAATAATAGTGTAAATTCTTCCATGATTTCAAAATTGCAGGTATTAGCACTGTTATATTTGAAGATGTGTGTGTTGGGTGACTACAGAGAAATGACCAAAAGTAAAAACAATTTGTTAAATGTAGTCTCCATTGACACCTCTTTAGAAACAAAAAGCCCCAAGCCTCAAAACACCAACCCCAAGAAGCCCCACTCCTCAGGAATGGTGTCAAGCAGAAACTCCAAGTAAATAGTTTCATTTTTTTCCCTTTGTTCCTGTGAATAGCAAGACATAACACACTTGGAGGAAGTCTGGGTAGATGAGTCAGGACTTATTTCATTAACTGCAGTTAAATGTTTTGGCCAGGTTTCCCCAGGAAACAAAGCTTACACAATTTTTCAGATTGTGGCTTGTCTCCTAATCCCCCCTCCCTCCTCCCACCCAAGAGAAAAGGGAGCCATTTTCACCCAAGTTGGGTGGAGATGGAGGTCTGGAAAGAAAAATTAGCACCTTTAAGTTGGATTAAATGTAACTCTCCAGGAAGAGAGGAGCCAGGCTTGAAGGTCCCCAAGTTCCCTTCACAGCTCTGTCCACAGCCTGTTCCTTCAGTGGGAGCAGCAGTGCCAAGGGGCTGCCAAGGGCTCTGGGGGAGGAGGAGCTGCAGGGAGGGGACAGAAATGCCCCTGCTCGGGCCGGGGCTCCCGGGGTCGCTGCCCGGTGCTGCTGAGGCGGCCCCTGGAGCTGGCCCGGCCTGGCCTTACCCAGCTCGCAGCGAGCCCAGGCTCAGGAGGGAAGAGGCGGAGCAGGGCATTGCCTTGAGCGAGTGTGTGAAGTGTTGAGCGCCAAATGAGGTGTTGTGCCTGCCTGAGTGTGTGTATGGTGCATTATTCCATGGATACGATATTATTGCAGGTACAGCAGCAGCTCATGATGCCCCGTAAAGCTTTTCTTTCCCAGAAAGAAAAGCAGGCTCGTGCCAGGGAAAGGGATATGTTAAAAAAGAGGAGGAGGCGACAAGACTATCTCAAAAGAAGCGTGGAGCCGCAGAAAAATACAGAAACAATAAAATGGCACAGGGATGATGAGAAGAGGAGAGAAAATGAGCAAGTTAAGGACAAAGATATCAAGAAGCGGTGGAGACAGGATGAGAGAGAACGACGAAAGAATGTGGACGCTATGAATTGGCACAGGGAAGAGGAGAAGAGGGAAAATGAGCGAGGTAAGGACCAAGAAGGCCAAGAACCAGCAAAGAAAGGAGGAGAGGGGGAAAGAGCACGGAAAGGATGGACCTTGTGAAGCAGCAGAGGATGATGAGGGGGAGAGGGGAAAACAGAGAGGAAGAGCAGTTGTGTTTTGTAAGCATGCACAGAAATAACAGCAAATAGTATCTTCTAGTTTAAAATCGATAGAAGATCTGCTTTAACGAACAAGAGTTCTTACACTGCTGATTATTTTAATAAGACAAGATTGACCTGAGTTTATCTGTGAACTCACAGTCACGATGGCACAGAACAGGCTGGGTTTGCACCTTGCTTATACAATTGTCTGTTTTGCACACTTGTTCATACCTAATGCTTTGTTCAGCACTGTAGTTGGTAATTCTGGTTGTCAGAACACCGAAAAGCTCAGGTGTTCTCAGTCTTTGTAACAGGAATAAATGAGAGCATTAGGAACGGAAGGGTCAACTTCATGTGCTCATATAAGAGAAGGTAACACTGATGCTTTATTTCGTTCTTTTTGATAATGTTCCTAAGAGGGTTGTAATCGCATCCGTAGTTTTATTCTGAGGTCAGTTATTTAGCAAAAATTGAATGGAAGTGTAAATTTCATGGAACGCTTTTAAGAAACATTCAGCTCAAGAGATAAAATGAAGAAATGAGAAGACATTGAGAAGAAATTCTTCCCTGTGAGGTCCTGACAGAGGTATCCCAGAGTAGCTGTGGCTGCCTCATCCCTGGAAGTGTCCAGGGCCAGGTTGGACAGGACTTGGAGCAACCTGGGATAGTGGAAGGTGTCCCTGTCCATGGCAGGGGTGGAACTGGATGAGCTTTAATGTCCCTTCTCACCCAGGCCATCCCATGATGATCCTATGAAGAAATTACCTTAGTGCAGAAGGGGTAGGTGGAGTGGCCTCTGTGGAGAGCCCTGGGGTCCCTGGCCAACTCGTACAGGGCTGGGGTGCCTGAACAAGATAAGATGCACTGGGGGCTAGGGAGGTTTGTTTACAGCTTTTGGGGATTCCATAATTGGTTTTCATTTGCCATTTCCCAGAGGTGCTGTCCCCAGACCTTGCTGAGTGCAGACTCCTGCTCAGCGCAGTGCTGAGGGTCCCCTCATGTTCTGTGCCTGCTGGTTGTGGGAGGCTTCCCTGGTGGTGGGCAGGACATGGTGGTGTTCCCAATTAAGCATAAAGAGAATAAAACCTAGAGTAGGTTTGCTGGAAAACTAGACTGGTGCTGTCGTGGTTCTTCTGCACAGCAGGGACTTCCTCCAGACTATTTCTTTAGGTCTTTGTTTCTGGTTGAAAACCACTGTTTTACTCTGCAGCCTGTGACAGTAGAAATCCTTTGTGCTCGGTTGTACTGTAGCAAAGCTGAGACATGAACCGAGCACAGGGAGCACCCTGAATAATGTCCAGACATGAAAGTAGCACAATGGGGCACATTTGGAATATTGGCTGAAGATTTCAGTCGAGAGAAGAAGGCTGTGTTGGTGTGAAGCTGGTGCACCTTTCCCGGAGTCACAACAGCCTTGTTCCCCACACACCTGTGGGTGCTTTGAAGCCGCACGTGGGAAGATCCCCCCTTTCCTGGGACAGAGCAGGAACAGCCCAGCACCTTTTACCTGGGGCATCAAAGGGGGGTCCTGAGCAGGGCCAAAGTACAAAAGACCCATTGGAGAATTAAGATTTCAGTTACACTAAAATAGAAATGGCTTTTGCAGTGTAGAGACAGGTGCAGGCTTTCTGTCCTTTATCCCCTCTGATGATTTGACTGCTGTGGGGCTTTGGTGTTTCTCCCTCTGTCTCTGAGGGCACACCTTCTGTGGGGTCAGAGGGAGGGCTCTTTGCACTGGCACAGGAATGTAGTGAAGAAACCATTCACTGCTGCAAATGTGAAACGAAAACTTTGATTGTGGTTCTTCTAAGGCAGTAATCTTCTGCTCTTTCGTAGCTTGTTTTTTCTGCTTACATTTGGCTACTGAATTGTTCTAGGAGTCAATACCTGGCTGTGGACAAGACCTTTATGCTGGGAACTGCACAAACAGAGCAAAGGAAGGTTCCAGATACTGCTCAGTCACTGTGCTTCCTTTGCCATTCCTTTGTGACTGGAGCAGTCAGTTTGTGTACACATACACTGGAGAGGAGGGAGATCTTCAGGATCTGCCTTCTGAAGCATCTGAAGATCCTACCTGGGTTTTTCTGGTCAGGGTGTTGTTGGGGTTGGTTTTAAGCAGTCATTTATTCATTCCACCCAGCACTTCAGTGTGGATTGATGTGGTCAGAGATGCTCCAGGTGTCTTCCCTTAAACATCAGCTTTTGGTCAGATAAAGGATGCCTCATTTCCAGACCAGCATTAATGCCTAGATGATGGTTTGAGAGGCTGCTTGATCCTAACTGCTTTAATGTCCCCATCCAAGGAGGTGCCAGCAGAGTGGTGTTTACATTGCAATTGGAGTTACTTGCTGTAAATAGAAATGGATGGAGATGCTAAAAGCTTTTGTTTGTAGTCACAGACTGTAACAACAGCAGGCTCTCCACTCACTATGATTAAATAGTCAGACATTTCCTAAATGAAATAAACTGTATTTGCTTAAGGATGAGGGGTTCTGTTATGATTAGGGGACTTGGATTCAGCTATCCAGCAGAACTTGCAAAGTAAGGTTGATGTTAAAAGCTGATATTTAAAAGTTCAGGTTTCAGGTGTGAAAATGTAACTCTGTCCTCTGTTATGATGGGTGGTGATAGGAACATCCAGGGAATTTCTTGTCTTTAAAATTTGACTGAGGCAGGCAAAGGGCAGAGGCAAGAAGACGCTGCAGACAGACCAGAGATGTTGTTTTCAGGCAGTTGTAAATAATTGGCTTTCTTTGAGTTTCTGTATATCACGGTACCTGTGGCAGGTTCAGCTGTATTAGACACAGGAATCAAGAGAAAGCATTTGATTCCGTTGGTGAAGAAGTTGATGGGCATTTTGAAATCAACTGTTTGATATTGAGCAGTATTTTGAGACTTGTGGCTGACTCAAGTGTAGAAGTGATCAGTGCCTAAAGACAAGCTCTGCACTGACTCTGGATGTGTCATGAGACCAAAAATGCTTTTCTTTGCAAGCACGGGGGTTCATTCTTGAAGTGGAGACTTGGATTTTGTAGAATGCAGCCCGGCTTGCCAGGAGCTTTAACATGCACTGTGTTCATGCACTGCTCTTTCTGCAGTTCCTATTAATCACCTGGAATAACATTTCTGATGATCTCCTTGGATTTGAAATTCACTTGAAAATATTAATTCAAATCCTGAACATACTTGACTGAGCTGCTTCACTGATTTTTTTCTGAAAAATGGGACCATGCAGCGACTGGAGGTGCTTCTGAAGCAGTGAAATTACTCTTCATTTCTTTAAAAGGAACCTGGCTTGCTTTAGGTTGTATTAGACGTGGTTTTTACAGTAGAGATGAGGATGGATAGAGTGTAGGAAAAGAGCGGTTCATGAGCTGGATTCCCTTCAGCTGGGCAGCCCCAGGCAGACCCAGTGGAACTGTGGGCACTGATGGGAGGGAGGCTGACAGTTCCCAGGGACACTGAGAGGTTTCAGCCATCTCTTGTACTTTTCCCAGTGGTTTCTCTCTCTGGAGGGATCTGACCAAGCTTGCAGGTCCCCTCTTCCTAGGAGAATGTTTGCTAGACAGCTTCAGCTGGTTGAAACTCTGAGTACAGTAAAGGGAGGAAACAGCATTAATTTCTTACCCTACCTTCAGCAGAATACAAGAAGCATCTTTATCACTGAGGAGATGCTGTGAAATCTCTTAAAAGATGGACACAAACCTTGAAGCTCAGCTTGCCAGTTTTCAAATCAGTTAGGATACATTGCACAGGAGAGAGCTGAGTTCTGAAGTACTTCGCTGTAGGGGTTTGTAAAGACAGACACTCTAAAGAAAGAAAAGTTATTTCCAGAGGCAGCATTGCTCCTGCAATAGTTGTTCCAGCAGTTTGTTGCCTTTTAAAAGTGCCCTCTGCAGCCTCATGGGCAGCCTCAGCAAGGACCAAGCCAGAGAAGGTGGCAGTGTGTTAGGGAATGGTGCAGCTCTGATACCTGTTCTGTGGGGAAACGAGGCAGACAATTATACTGATAATTAAAAGTGCAGCACTATCAGACAAAACACATTTGACTGAAACTCTTCTCTTACTCTTCTTTTTCAATAGAAACTATGTTCCAACTTCCTGTCAACAACCTTGGCAGTTTAAGAAAGGCCCGGAAAACTGTGAAAAAAATACTTAGTGACATTGGTTTGGAATACTGTAAAGAACATATAGAAGTAAGTATGGCACCTCCAAGGGTTAGAGCTAAAATGCTGCAGAGTTAGGGGGCCACTGAGGTATTTGTGTATGCCATGATTTATTTTTAGACCTGTTTAGGTTCCGCACAAAGTAGGAGTTAATTAGAAACTTATAATGTATCTGTGAACGCTTCTAGAAACATTAGTGGCTACTGAACATCCAGGAATGCTGCAAGAACCAGGAGTGGTGTGGGATGTTGGGACAGGAATGGGTCTGAGGTTTTCAGGAAGTGTTTGTGCTGCAGCAGGTCCTGAAGTTGCAGAATCACCTCTGTGCCTGGGTCAGTTCCTACAGGGGAAGGGTGTTTGTGCTGTTCTTCTGGAGAAACTCCATCGCTGTGGCTTTGCCTGTTCTTTCAGTATCTCTTTAAAGAACATTTAAGTGAGATGTGTAAGAAAGAAATGCCAGTCCTTCCTGCTTGCAGAATTTGTGGAGCAAGTCTCATGTTTAAGGGGAGAATTCTGAACTGGGACAATGTTACTTGCACTGTTCATTTCAGTGGAAATGTTATTTTTGAGTCCTTGTGTGCTGCTGACTTCATGCCAAAGAGATGCTTCCTAAGATATTTTTTTTAATAAGAATTGGCTGTCTTGGACAGCACACATGTCCAACTTTAAAAGCTTCCTTTGTGAAATTAATTAAAAGCCAAACAAAACAAATACCACACCACCACCCATCCC
>VXBT01005394.1:443555-491822 GCA_013400235.1 Oriolus oriolus | reverse complement strand
CCCACACATCAGTTTGGGAGCATTTTTCTCCACGATTGCTTTTGGAATGAGATGAGTTTGTAACTACAGTGTTGGGTTGGTCAGGAGGATGAGTGGTGAAGATGTTCTGCAGGTGTTTTGTGATACAGAGAATATTGAGAGCTCTCTCCCTCCCAGGAGGTGCCTCCCAAACTCCCCCACTGCCTTGAGTGATGGCCTCTGCCTTGGCCAGCAGCACCTGGGAGGATGGAGGGGTGCTCAGGGATTGCTTAAGGGAGCCCTTGGGCCTTTGTTCTGACTCTCTGTCCTCTCTTCCCATCCCCAGGATTTTAAGCAGTTTGAACCTAATGACTTTTATTTGAAAAACACTACATGGGAGGATGTGGGACTCTGGGACCCATCGCTTACAAAAAACCAGGTTGGTAAGAGTTTCAGTTGACACTCAGGCTGGAGATGGGTTGTGTTGAAGGGCATTTCACAGACATGCCGAGAGCTTTTCCTGCAGCTTTCCTCATGGATTTTCATGTGTTGGCAGTCCAAGGGACAGCAAAAAGCTATGTGCTTTTTTTCTTTGTTTTGTGAAGTTGTTCCTGGTCTGTATCTCAGCAGCCTGGGTGGCCAGTACTGCAGAGCTGGTGGGCTCTTGCTCAAGTTTGCACATTAGGAGCCCATTCCCACCTGTTCCCAAGCCTAGCACAATTCCACCGGCCCTCTGGCCGAAGGATCAACAACTTTATACAGCTGGCAATGAGTATTTTACCTTTCCTGAAATGTTTTATTCCTGGTTTCCATCCCTTCCGAAGCTGTTTCACTGGACACGTCTCTGCTGCTCAGTGCAGGGTCGCTGTCAGTGCAGCCCTGGGTCCCACAGGCTGTGTCCCACATCTGCTTTGGGCATTTCTAGTTCTGCACAGCAGCTCAGGGACACTGGAAATTCTGCTGTTGAGATGTTTCTGAGCCAGTAATGGAATTTTGAGGTGAGCCAGCAGTGGAGGGAGGAAATGATGCTGTTGGTTCAAGCAAGTGGTGTGGGCTGCAGCAGCCTCTCCTGGGGCTGCAGGACAGTCACCCCAGCAGTGACAGGTCAGAAACCTCTCTACAAATGAACCTCTCAGTGAGCACCTCAGAGCTCAGGTATTGCTCTCAGAGGAAACTGGGACCTGTCCTGTGATGGATTCCTGTTGTTAATCTGAAAATAACCGTTTAGTACTGTCTTGCATAAAATACACTGATGTCTCTTTTTCTGGGTAACCCAGAATAAAAATTGGAATATAAAAGGAGACAGCTCTTGGTTGGTTGGTTGGTTTGTTGGGGCCAGTCTCCAGCCCATCAGGTGTGTGAGGCTTCAGCAGGTGGCCAGAGCAGATATTGCAGCTTCCTTCTGCAGAGAGAGAGTGCCGCTCTCCAGCTCCCTCACTTGTGACCTGGCTGTAGCTCAGTGCACAGGCTGTGTTCTGACGCTCAGGAGGAATCTCTGTAACTCTGAATTCCATGTGTTACCCCCCCTGAAGTGCCAGGTTGCTTGTGGCTGTCCCTAAGGCCAGTGGAACTTCAGACTGCGCTGTAGCGGTTGACAAGAGCTGCACTGGCACTGCGTTAAATGGGACAAAAGCTGCAGGCAAACTGCAAGGGTGGAATTCTCAAATTCCTTTTTGTTCCTCATTCAAAATTGATTTAAGAATCAGATTTATGCTTTGATCACAAGGAAGAGGCTTGGTGGCTTTAAGGGCTTGTGTAGCCTGTGTCTTGGTAAGCTTAAATCCTTTTGTTTACCAAAAATAAGTTTGGAATTCCATCTTTGCTATTAAAGTGTGTAATGGATAAAGACACTGAAATGGCTCAGGTTATAGATCCATCTTACATCTGTAAAGTTTGGCAGATTTAGGTGGGCAGTATCTCATCTGGATACAGTGTCATTTCCGGAAAGGACCTTACAGGGACCTTTTCTTGCAGCTCAGCTGCAGGGAGGAGGCTTTTTGTGATTGATAGGGAAAGACACTTCTGACTCAGCCTCACCTGCCGAGGTCCTGGTTAAACCCTTGAGGGACCCCTTGGCACTCACCACATCATGTGTATATTCATGTGATCAGCTTTTTAGGGCCTGATCTGCAGGCCAGGACTGGGAGAGAAGAAGTGAATTGAAGGTTTGAGACAGTTGCGGGGGGTCTCATGAGTATCGTTTGGAAAGGCTGTGTAGAAAATATCATGGGTGTTACTTTGCTGAGAAGTGCAGTTGAATATTTAGTCTGTGCTCTGTTCTCTGTTCAAGGACTATCGGACAAAGCCCTTTTGCTGCAGTGCATGTCCCTTCTCCTCGAAGTTCTTTTCAGCCTACAAAAGCCACTTCCGGAATGTTCACAGCGAAGACTTTGAGAACAGGATCCTGCTCAACTGCCCCTACTGTACCTTCAATGCGGACAAAAAGACTTTGGAAACGCACATTAAAATATTCCATGCTCCCAATGCCAATACACCGAGTGGAGGCATCAGCACTTTCAAAGATAAAAACAAACACGAGAGCCTTAAACCCAAGCAGGCTGACAGTGTGGAACAAGCTGTTTATTACTGTAAGAAGTGCACTTACCGCGACCCGCTCTACGAAATCGTTCGAAAGCACATTTACAGGGAACATTTTCAGCACGTTGCTGCTCCTTACGTAGCCAGGGGAGGCGAAAAGTCCCTCAATGGTGCAGTTCCGTTGAGCTCCAGTGCCCGAGAGGAGGGGGGTATCCACTGCAAACGATGCCTTTTCATGCCGAAATCCTACGAAGCTTTAGTCCAGCACGTGATCGAAGACCACGAACGGATCGGATACCAGGTCACGGCGATGATAGGTCACACTAACGTGGTGGTTCCGAGATCTAAACCCCTGATGCTAATAGCTCCCAAACCCCAGGATAAAAAGCCTATGGGACTCCCTCAGAGGATGGGTGGCCTCTCCGCCGGCAGTGTTCGCTCGCTCTCGTCACAGCAGATGATGAACAGACTCACTATACCAAAGCCCACGTTAAATTCCGCAGGAGTCAATATGATGTCAAATGTTCACCTCCAGCAGAACAATTACGGGGTCAAATCAGTACCCCCCAGTTACGTTGGTCAGCCAGGGGGGAGGCTCAGCCTCAGTGGCAATGCTCCTGTTTCTCTTTCCCAACAATCACAAAGCATGAAACAGTTTTCAGCAAGTGGCAATGGAAGGCCTTACACTCTGGGAGGGGAGCAGAGGTCCCAGGCCTCAGGCCGGTACTCGCTGCAGTCTGCCAACTCCTCCTCGCTGTCATCGGCGCAGCTCAAACAGACGTCGCTGTCGCAGTCCCAGGCAGCATCCAGAGCTCTGGGTCAGTCTGGCTCCAAATCCCCCGTGGCCGCTACAGGTCCTTCCGCTGTCAACACCTCGTCCACACAGAAGTGGAAAATCTGTACAATCTGCAACGAGCTGTTCCCCGAAAACGTATACAGTGTCCACTTTGAGAAGGAGCACAAGGCCGAGAAGGTGCCTGCAGTGGCCAACTACATCATGAAAATCCACAACTTCACGAGCAAATGTCTCTACTGTAACCGCTACCTGCCCACGGACACGCTGCTCAATCACATGCTGATCCACGGGCTGTCCTGCCCCTACTGCCGCTCCACCTTCAATGACGTGGAGAAGATGGCTGCCCACATGCGCATGGTGCACGTGGATGAGGAGATGGGACCTAAAACTGACTCCACCCTGACCTTTGATTTGACATTGCAGCAGGGCAGCCACACGAACATACACCTCCTTGTCACCACCTACAACCTGCGGGATGCTCCTGCCGAATCCGTAGCTTACCACGCTCAGAACACGCCCCCGGTTCCACCAAAACCGCAGCCCAAAATCCAGGAGAAATCTGACGTACCCGTCAAAAGTTCTCCACAAGCAGCAGTGCCCTACAAAAAAGATGTGGGGAAAACTCTGTGTCCTCTGTGCTTTTCAATCCTAAAAGGCCCCATCTCTGATGCCCTGGCACATCACCTCCGCGAGAGGCACCAGGTGATTCAGACGGTTCACCCCGTGGAGAAGAAGCTGACCTACAAGTGCATCCACTGCCTGGGCGTGTACACGAGCAACATGACGGCCTCCACCATAACGCTGCACCTGGTGCACTGCAGGGGCGTGGGCAAGACTCAGAACGGGCAGGACAAAGGGACATCGTCCCGGCTGGGCCAGTCCCCGGCGGCGGCGCCGGTGAAACGCGCCTACGAACACATGGAGTTCCCCCTGATGAAGAAGAGGAAGATGGATGACGATGACTCCCCCTCTGCCTTTGAGGAGAAGCCTGAAGAACCTGTAGTTCTAGCACTGGACCCCAAGGGTCACGAAGATGATTCATATGAAGCCAGGAAAACATTTCTTACAAAATACTTCAATAAGCAGCCCTACCCCACTCGGAGAGAGATCGAAAAGCTGGCGGCCAGTTTGTGGCTCTGGAAATCTGACATTGCATCTCACTTTAGCAACAAAAGGAAGAAATGTGTTAGGGATTGTGAAAAATACAAACCCGGGGTGCTGCTGGGCTTCAACATGAAAGAGCTGAACAAAGTCAAACACGAGATGGATTTTGATGCTGAATGGCTGTTTGAAAACCACGACGAGAAGAATTCCAGAGTCAATGTCAGTAAGACTGTTGATAAAAAAATCAGCTTAGAAAAAGACAATGACAGTTCCTCAGACAGCTATGAAAACCTAGAAGAGGAATACAATGAGAGCCGGAGTCCCTTCGGCCAGCGCGTCTCTGACATCGGTGGGAAGCCCTCGTCCCACTGCACAGTGCAGAACCCCGAGGACAGCATAGCCAAGGAAATCATGGAGGAAAACACATTACAGTCTCCACAGAAGGCTGATCAAAAACAAGAGGAAAGCTCTAAATACGAAGAGCTGATTTCTGCTGAAGAGCCAACAAAACTGGTAGGTGATGTTTCAGATAGTGAAGGGGATCAGGATGATGCAGTGGAATGGAAAGATGGAGCTTCCCAGTCTGAAAGCGGGCCCGGTTCCCAGCAGGTTTCAGATTTTGAAGATAATGCATTGGAGGTAAAACCAGAAGTGTGGACAGATGAATCTTCCCAAAGCGAAGATGCTGGGAGCAGTAAACCCACTGTGGAGGCCAAGGGGGGTGGATCTGAAAGTGATGAAGAGCAGTCAAAGTGGAAGAATCGTTCCTATGGAAAAGTAGAAGGGTTTTGGTCCAAGGACCAGTCACAATGGAAAAACGCCTCCGAGCTGGAGGAGAGCCTGGCCAGCGAGCAGATGGAGTGGCAGAGCAGCACAATGGACAGCGAGGACGGCGAGGGCTTCGGGGCCGTGGGGGCCGAGCCCATGCACGGCAGCCTGCCCGGGGTGGAGCTCAGCAGCCAGCAGGCGTGAGCGGCTCTGCCCGCGGGCGGCACTGCCAGGGCGCTGCTCCGCTCCCCCCTGCTCCTGTCCCGGGGGCATGGCCGGGCCTGGGGGCCGCTGCTGCCCGGGGCCCTGTACAGATCTGCTGGCCCGGGGGCTGGGGAGTTCCTGCTGGGATGAGCACAGTAACTTAATGTGAAAATGGATACGCTGGTGGCTCCAGAATGCACACAGAGAAAAGCAGAGGATTACTTTATCTGCATTTTCAACCCTCCTCTCACCTTGTCCATGTTGAGTCGTGTCTTTCCAAGAGGCCCCTCTCCGGTAGCGCCGTGCCAGCGACCCGGTGCCCTGTATAGCAGACTCTGGGGAATGGAGTTTTCATGTATCATTCTGAATAGTTGAAATGTATATTTGTACAGTCTTTTAGACCTATTCAAGTGAAGCTTATGGAACTGTTCTTGTGTACCCCATCATAGATCTGTTTCTCTTTTTTAGTGTTGCCCTGCTGTGTAATAAATGCTGTACCTAGTTTCCCTAGCAAAGCTTGAGACTGCTCTAGTATCAATTTTGACAAACTTAGTTTTTGCACATAACCTTGTACAATCTCCAACCAGAGGCCAGCAACGTAAAAATATATCTGGGCTCTGTTGTATTATAGAATTTTCTTGTTCTGAATATCCTTGACATGACAACTGATTAAAAACATATTTCAGAGCCATTTTCTGAAATCTTTTAAGCTAAAAAAGAAAAATCACATGCAAGAAACAAGTTTGCAGCTACTAATTTTGACACCTTTTAGATCTGTATAAAAGTGTATTGTGTTGAAGCAGCACACTGAGACAAAGTGCTGGGTTTGGATATTTAGTTTTATCTTTAGTTAACACCACCAAGGTGTTGTATTCATTTATACCATCTAATATATACACACTGTTGTAGTATGTATAATTTTGTGATCTTTATTTCCCTTTGTATTCTTCATTTAAGCATCTAAATAAATTGCTGTATTGTGCTTAATGTAAATATTTGCTTTATTACATGCAAGTGCTACGTTCCTGGTTGGTAAATCCCACCTCACTATATTAATTCCTTCTTTTTTGCTGTTGTTTTTCCAAGTGCACCCGAGCCCCGCTTGGGGCCTCTCTGTTTAGTACTTACTGAATACTTATCTCCTTCAAGGTTGTTGAAAATCTGCAGAATAACTTGAGCTGAAATGTGTTGCTCCTGTTCAGTGCTGTAAAACACGGTTATAAATAGCATTGTACTGGTTTGCCTGTTCTGCATCCTGGGGAAACAAGGTCTGTGAATTCCTTGATGAACGGAAATTTGCCTTCACCTGGAAAGCCCTTCCGAGTGTGTCTGGAGCACAGGAGGGCAGTGCTTTGGAGCAGGGACCGTTCCCACAGGGAGGAGCGCAGGCCTGGGCCGGCCTGGAAGGTAAAGTTATTGGAACACCAGAAAAACTGAAAATGAGTTTGTTAAAGCTGTGATTGGTTTGGGCAGGGCAGGGCAGGGCTGCTGTGTGGCCCCTGCGCAGGGAGCTGCCAGCTGAGCCAGCCCCTGAGGAGGGGAGGCACTGAGCGGACTCTGATGTGATGAGAACAGAACTGTTCTTCAGTACAGTGGGGAGCTGGATTTAAGCATGGCTCGTAAATGCAAGTGCCTGCTGTTTGGTACTGTACCAGAACTAAACTGACCGTGGAACTTGCACTGATGCTCTGGAGGAGGAGGTCGTTCTGGGTGTTCCAATATTTTACACAGCGAAGCCGTTTCCCAGAGGTCTTGTGCAGGCATTGGAGCCTGGAGGGCTGGGGTGGGAAGAGCTGTAGCTGCCCTGGAGCCGGAGCTGCGGCTCTGTGCCCCGGGTGCTGCTGACCTGCAATGAGCAGTTCTGGGCTTTGTTGAGCTGACTGGGTGTGAAGTGATGACTGAAACCAGGTACCTGCGGGGGGGGAGATGATTTAGGGTTGTGTCGTTCTTTCCCCACCCTTGTTGTGCTTTTTTACCTCAGAGGAGTGGAGGTTGGACTTGGCTGGCTCCCAGCTCTGGACTCCAGCGGTACAAGATGTGTTTGAAGAACAATACTGGAAAGACACTTTGGCATTTACATCAGCAAAAGAGCTCCTTGTGTTTCTCTGCTTTCAAAGAAAGGCTGAGCCTTAACTCATTTTGTGAGCAAGTTTTCCAAATCACTTCATCAAAAATAACTTCCCAGTCCATCAGGTGAGAGTTTAACTCCCACTTAGAGTGTCCCAACACCACCAGGCAGGGAGTCCTTTCTAAGAAAAACCTGGTTGTGTTCCTTGCTCCTGTTGTGCCACCGGAAGCTGCTGCCTGCAGATTCAGACATTTGAGAAGTTACTTTGTGTCCTTCTTGGCTTTAAGGGATGTTACAAGTATCTTTTTAAAAAAACTTAAAACCAGAGTACGGTAACTTTTATCTGTTTAGCAATGACATGAACAATTTGGTATCCTTTTATTAATGAGCATCACATTTGTCTCAGTACCTGGCAAGGTAAATTTAGTATTAGCTAGCTCTGTAGTTAAAAATCAAATTTCAGTATTCTGAACTCCTGGCTGTAGTCAGTGAATAGTAAGACTGAAATCTGAACTCTGTAGGAGTGTTTCATTTGCCAGAAAATTCCAGGAAATGCCATTTTATACAGTGATTAAATTAAAGGTCTTGCACACAACCATTCTCCCACCGGAACATCAAGAAGGATGGAGGGTGGTTATTTTAAGTTTTGGCATAAACTTTCTAGTATTTCAAACCGGTTACTCCTCAAATCTGGCTTTGAGGCTGGGCACGGATTCCTCTCCAGATTTGAGGCTAACCACACTTTTGAGGAAGTCAGAAAGGGGAAGAAAATAGCCCAGTAAAACTGGAAGAACCTTAACCCAATGTGTGTAATTTAGGTTATCGTACCATTAACTGCACGGGCTGGAAGTTGCCCACATTTCCCAGCCGCGCTGCGGTTCCGGAGCAGATCCCCAGCCCTCGCACCGAGCTCGCGGAGGAGCAGCTGGAGCTGCCGCCGACCCTGCGCAGGGTCCGGGCGGCTCCGGGAGCACCGCGGCACCAGGACCGGTGGGACTCTGCTCTGGGAGCTTTGTTTGAGCCGCTGTGCCTGGACTGAAGGAAAGTGCATTTTCTGTCTCGGGTGCGATGTGCGGGGGCAGCAGCCGAGGCTGCAGTGCGGGTCACGGGCACAGACCGCTCCCAGCCCCGCAGCCGCTGAGCTGTGCCCTGCTACCTGTGGGGACACCCTGGGGACACCCGTGGGGTGCTGAGGCGGCCCCAGCCCGTGGCACAGCTGGGTTGGTGCTGCAGGTGTCAGGCAGAGCTGGGCTGTTGAAGCCCTGTTCGTGCACAGGCTGCACTGAGCTGCTGTGGTCCGACACGGGCGCTTTCCTGGCTTTTCCTCCTGCTCCCAGCGTCCCGAGGCACAGCCCCTGAGCAGGGATTTCCCAGCAGGGACACACAGGCAGCTTTGTGAATCATACCCCAAAGCCACCCTTTCCCTCAGCACCTTCCTGCGGGGCTGTGGCTGAATCCTTTCCCCTCTCTGGGATCGCTGCTCAGTCAAAACATTTGTGCAATCTGATGTCAGAGAGGTGCGGTGAAGTTCATTGCAGGAGCTCTGGCTCTCACTGAAATCAGCTCCAGTGCCATTTGCTGCTGCTGTCCCTCTGTCCTGCAGTGACAGCTCTGTAATGGCAGCTCACCAGTCAGTACTTGACCCTTTGACACATATTTTCATGAGAAACCTGAATATTCACCCAGTATGTTTATAGGAAAATTCTGCCATTCTTGCCACTAAGAAATGAGCAGGTTTCGAATAGTAGCACAGTTACAGGAAAGTTTCCATGGTGTAGAACACACATTTCATACACAGCTATGGTATGAAAAATTCATTTCCATTTCTGTCAGAACCAGAAGATTTCAGGAATATGTTGTGTGCATTGTTTCTCCAGTTTTGTTAATAAAGAAGCTGATTTGGATAAACAGGTTGCTATAACTAGGAGTATTTTGTTCCTTTTATGACTGATTTGCCTCTCTGTAACCCCAGCCCATTTGTGATGATCCATTACAATAACCTGCATTGCAGGGGCAGACACAGCCATTCGTTCTGTCTCTATTGCTTTATGTTTTAATTTGACTTTATCTTTCATCATCAGTCCCACTAATAAATATGAAAAGGTTGTGTTCATTTATTTCTGCATCAGAACAGCTTTGGTCTCCATGGTTACAGCCATGCAGCTTTACTTTCACCATAAGCTTGGCTTTTTTTTTTTTCCCTTTACAGACGTTGCAGTGGGTTCTCCATCTTGAGCTTTTTCAGAGGCATTTTTAAAACAAGCATTTTTTTCCATTTCTCCATACTGTACTTGATGCAAAGCCAATCATCTAAAAGGCACATCCCCTCCTCTGTTCCTTACTCAGAGAACTAAGGGGGTTTAGTTTTCCTGGGCATATTTTGAAGTAAAAACCTTAAAAATGCTACAGGTGCAGGGATGGGCTGTGCTGCTGCTGGTCCTGGCTAAATCACACCTACACTGCAAAGTGGCACATCCAAAGGTCCAGAACAGCTGCACAGAAAGTCTGTTTGTATCATTCAGGTTATATCACACAACAGCTTCTAAAACACTGCTCCTGGGGCAGAGCGTGCCTGAAGCTTGAGCCACATGTAGTTTATGGCATTTTAAAATTCTTCCATTGACTTCTTCTCTTGCAAAATCTGAGTGTTTGTGAAGCTGGCGGTGTTGGCACAGGACTGGCAGGTTTGACAGGCTGCACTGGAGCACTCCTCAACCCCCTCACCCTTTCAAATATAAAATATGAAGGTAACCAAAGTGAGATTTTGGACGTTGTCTTCACTGATTTGGGAAGCTCATCAGCCAAGTGCAAACTCCTGGGATCAGATCTTGGAATAAATGTTCCCTCTCCACAAAGCTACAACAGGGTCAGAAATCTGTGTTTTCCCTGAGAGCTGCCAGCCAAAGACCTGACCTGGAACAGAGTGATAACGTCCCAAAGTATGAACCATTGAGAATGAACCCAGGCACCTTTCCTTTCCTGGAAACCTCTTGGTTATCAAAAATTACTTACTTTGATTTTTGGTACCTACACAGTTCCCAGGACGAAAGCCTTCAGCTGGGGAGGGCTCTGGCGGGTCAGGGGGCGAGGTGCTGGCAGAGGATGTCTGAAACAGAAACAGGGTGGAAATTCAGCTTCTTGCTCAAGAACAGGAAATAATACTTGAGGGAATTGTCTGGTAAAAGAGACAAGGGGGTGGAATCATCATCTCAGAACTGAAGTTGCTCTCCAGTAATAATAACTGACTTTGTAAGCATTGCTGAAAATGTGAAGTTGTTTACTCTCACACCTGATTCTACAGACTTTGCAATCATCTTAGCTGGGTTAATATTGAACAGATAAAAATAGAGTAGAACACGGGGTAAATTAGTTTTAAAGCACAGAGAAATGCAAATGGATTAGTACCACTTGAAAATACTGAGTACAGAAGCAATACAGAGAGGGATTTGGGTTTGCTTCTGGGGTTTTTAAGAATTCAAATAATTGATTAACCCCGAACTGAGGAGATAAAATCATTTTTTCTGTAGTGCAGCAATCCAAACCTAACTAAAATCTCAGTCTCGATGGGAAAAGAAGGAGCCTGTCTTTCCCATGAGGCTGATGCTCCCCAGGCTCTAAACTTCACCTGCTTCCAGACGCCAGTTTGCTATTTAGATTAAATCCTCCTATGTATTTCTGTGCAATTCCCCTCCGTGTGTTTCATCACCTCCTTCCCATGGGCACACTGCTACAACTTACAATGTAACACAAACCCAAGTTTTTTTCTTCTCAGACTCATGGTCTCCTAAAAGCAGCATCCACAAGCACTGGGTAAGACAAGCTGAAGAATCTGAATTATCGTGGAAGTGCTGCTGGTGACCACCTGCACCTCTGTGAAACAGCAAGGACAAAAAGCCTGAAGCAAAGAAGCTGTGAGAACACCCAGCTGTAATAATTCATGGTGGGATATGAACACTCTCATTGTCTTCCCCAAAATAAAAGTAGAGAGAAGGTAAAGTTACAGATCACTCTGATTTCCTGAGTGAAATAATCTGTCCCTCATTTCTGGGGCAACACTGCCAGTGGTCACACCGGCAGGAAACGGGCAGCAGCAGCGCTGTGAATTACAGTAATTAGGCTTAACGAGCTGGGTGCCAATCTGTTTGCAGAAAGCACTGGCCAGAGCAATCCAGCTTCACTATGGGCACAGCCTCTGGATTCCCCACAGCTTGTGAAACCACCGTCCCACTCCAGTTTGTAACCAGTTACTCGAGAGTATTAGCACTTACTATCCCAAATTCCTCCAAAAAGATGATGCCACAGATGCAATGAGAATTTACTATTTTTTTAGATCCCTGCGACAGTAAATCTGATGCTTTGATGACTAATACCTTACTATTTATATAATATAATATTACAGGTATTTTGACTCACAGATACACGTCCCCTCTGACCTGCAGATACCTCCACATGCTTTCTCTATACCCCCTTGACATGGGGCATTTTTGGGGGGTGACTTCCCAGAACTGCGCCATAACCACTTCCAAAACCACTCCTCTGGCTGCATCCACCAAACTCGTGGAGGAATTCTTGTTACCAGCCTGGGTTAAAGGAACTACTTCACTCTTATCCTAGGTACAGCTGCTGAATCACTGGAAATTGAGAGGCAAAGCTCCCAGTCCGCACAAGGTTTTCCAGGGAGGGGCCCAAGGGAAGCTTTTCCACAGTGGGACAAATGTCACCCAGGGCAGGAGGAATCTCTGTGCTGTGCACATCTTACAGGCTGCAGATGAAATAATTCCTTTGTGGTCAGGCTGCTGGGAAACTCAAAGGAGAAGTGAGGTGCTTGCCTGCCAAGCAGGAGGGGGATGCGGGGAAGAGGGAGAAAATGTCTTGAAATTCCAAAGGCTCTTGAAGTGATCAAAAGAGAAAGGTTTAAGTAGAGGCAAAGAGCTTTTTGCCAGATCACTCGATTCCTGTGTGCCACCATCTCATAAAGGCCAGATCACGGCCGGCTGCTGGACGCGGATCTCTCTTGAGCTGCCTCTGTATTCTATTAACTTACTTAAAGATCCAACAATGAGGGAATAAACTGAGAAAATAAAGATTAAAGGAATTACAGAGGAATTTAGCATTTGGAAGGCAGCATAGCACGTTCAGATGAGGCCTGATCAAATAGCAGTAATGAAAGGATTAAAACATTTGTGAAAGCTTTTGAAAAATCAAGTACACATAACTCTGCACTTGCAGGCAAATAAAAGCACTGGCATGTAGAATCATGCCTGGAAGATTAAAACTTCTGGTGGCAGCTTTAGAGACTTCAGTCAGCTGCATTTTAACAGGCAGCCAAGTTATCCAGGAAGACAAACTGTGTGACACACTGTGGAAGGCACTAAAGGCACCCTGGAGAGATGCAGTTTGAAGTCCCCAGGAGCCAGGCCCCAGCTGCCTCAGCAAACGCACAGAGCAGTAAGAAAATGACCCATTTAAGGGCAGAGTGGTCACTCTGACAGCTGCAGCCCAGCCTCGGACCAGCAGAGCTGGCTCAAAGGTGATCACTTCCAGGCTGCATCACATCCAGGTGGAAATTCTCTTCAGGACAGGAGAGTTTCTGTCCTAAGGCAAATACAGCAATGTCAAACCACTCCAACTTCCCGAGCACAAGCCTTGGAGCCCAGTTTTTGCTTTCCTCCCACACTACATATCCTTCACCCAGAATTCCTTGCAGGAGTTGCCGTCCATTCTCCATATGGAACACCTTTACTATCACAGACAGGCAGGGAAATCAAACTGCTGCTCTGCAAGCCCAAAACATGACTGAATGAAGAGCACAATTTCTTTCAGAAATTTCTTCAGAATTTTCTTCCTGAAGAAACACAGAAGTCCTCTCTTTGCTGTTGTTCTAAACATTTCTGTGCAAGCACTTTGGAGCAAAGTTAATTCCATGCAAGTTCCAGAAAGCATCACATAGATCCTGTTGGCTGAAACTGGTCATTAATGACAACCTTTCACTTACAACATATAATTTCCTCAAGGCAAGGATGAATCAGGCTTCCCTTGTGAAGTACAATACCATGAAAATACAAAAATTCTGCCAAAGAGTTATTTGTATTTCATAAATAATAATGAGATACATGAAGTCAAGACAATTTAGGAAAAGGACAGGAGAAAAAACCAACAACCATGCCCCTCTTTTTCACCCTCAGTCTCTTCAGATCTGTTCAACAGCTGCAGTAATGATCTGCACAAATCAATAATCCTGCTGAAGCCTTGGGAAGGTGCAGTTCATTGGCTGCTTGGTGAGGAGACAGAAAACAAGGATGCACACACAAGTGTGGGATGCAGCAGAGGTGTGACAGCAGTCAGGAGCTCACCACAAAATGTTCTGAGTGTACAGTCTCACACTTGGTGTTTGGTCTGTTACGCTCCAGGGGATGGATCCAGCTCCTCACTAATAGAACCATTTCCCCAGTATGCTGCTGCCAGACGGAGCACGTCCTTTCCAGCGGAAGGTCTGGGTGTGTCTTGTTGCCATGTGTGGTTGGTGTGACAATCTGTGTCTGTGAGGCCTCCTCAGGCATGCCCAGCCTCCCAACTGCCTCGTGCTCAGCTTCAGGAAAGCCAGAAGGGAACAGGAGTGGAACAAGGAATGAGACAAACTAAGATAAATAAAGACCAACGTACTGAGCATTTCCACCTTCAGCAGCAGCACGGGCAGAGACCTTCACAGCACCCTTCTACCACAGCTATTCTCATTTCATCAGTAAGGTAACTCCATGCAGTCTTTGCCCTCGTTTTTTTGCCAGCTCTGCTCCCAGGTTCTCAGGTCCCTGTCTAGCGGCACAATCTGAGGAAGTGCCTAAGACAGGCAGATCCAAAGAGGGACTATTACAGCAAGCTGGTAAAAAAACCCAAACCAAACCAAAACACAACAAACCCACAAACTCTAACAAAACGTTTGGGACCAGATGGATGCATTTGGGGATGCTAAAGCTGCCGGTTCACATCATTGTGAGGCTGCTGTCAATCAGCTTAAATGTCAGGGCAATCAGAGCAGGTTCTTGATGACTGGAAAAAAGCCAAATGTCATGCTCACCTTCCAGGAGGCTGAGGAAGAACTACAGGATGTTCAGCCTAACCTCAGTCCCAATGAAAATATGGAGCAAAACCTTTTGGAATCCATTTCCAGCCCTCCAGAGTAAAGGAGGTGATCAGAAGGAGTCAGCATAGATCTAATAAGGGTGAGCAATGGTCGGTGACCCTGATTAGCAGCTGGCAAGAAGGCAGCTCTGCAGGGAGGGCTGGTGCTCCTCAGAGAGCAGCAGCTGCCCTGGCCCAGCAGGCTCTGGCAGGGCAGAGGGGACACGGCTGGGATGGGGCCGAGCACAGCCAGGCTGAGGGAGCGAGCACTCAGCCAGGGCCTGTGTCCGCTCTGGGGCTCCCAGGCCACGAGGGTTTGCTGGACTGACACCCTGGGAGCCGGCCCGGCGGGAGGACACTCAGCGTGCTCGGAGCGCTGGACACACGTCACGAGCAGGGGCTGAGCCTGCTGGTTCCCTCAGCCTGAGGAAGAGAAGGAATGGGGATGGAAAGCACCTTGGACACTCCAGCAGACCCTGCAAATGTGGCAAAACTGGAAGTGTTAGATTTAGCCTGGCAAAAGACTCAATATTCTAATGCTCATTGGGAAGGCATTCAGACAAACAGAGACTGACCCACCCACAAGTCACAGGAGATGGAAAATTACGCTCATTTTCCAAGAGTAATACAGCAGGAAATACAGATCAGTGAGGGTTGGCTTGTATGTCAACCTCTAGCGAGCAGCTGGGATGCTGTTCTGTGGTGGTACAGCAGAAATTTGCCCACAAATACAAGAATAACCAGCATGCCTTCACCGTCCAACCAAAGCTGAGGAACTTGTTTCCAGCTGAGACCAACAGCTGATGCTTAGAGTATAAAAACAGGGCAAGTATGCAGCATTCCTGCCTGAAATACTCCCCTAACCTATAGGAATTTGCAGCATTAGAGTCCCTAGAAATAGAAAGATAACTTTGCTAAATTACTTTGATGAAATTTAACATATATAAATCTTCTTTCAGTTACAACTGCGAGTTCCAAACTTTAGTGATACATCACATGTCAAAAACCCTCCCTTAGTTCGTTTGGAGACTATTTCTTGATACTTTCTACTTATCGTCTCATGCAATTTCAGATTTCCAAAACTCTAGTGGATTCTTGTTGAGTGTGGAAAAGAGAAGACTAAAATCTGCTTAGCTGTTTCCCAAAGGGATGTGGTTCCCAACTCCTGTTCCAGATGCCTTTTCTAGTCCTGCTGCAACAGGATCAGAATTTCAGTCAAAGTTAAAGATTAAACCACAGATGTAGAGAGGGGCACAAGATGGTTTTGATTTTCTGTCTTTGTGCTTTTCCTAATAGTTCCTAACTTTCAATTCTTTCTTGCCCATAACTGACTTGTGAGCTGAAGGTTTTCCTGAGGCCATCTGGATTACTTCATGATGTCTTTCTTTAATGAAAAATACTGGTTCATAGACCAACACCACTCCAGTGAGGCTCCCTCGCATCAGCGCCATTTGAATCATAATTTACTGACATCTTGTTTTGGCTAGAATTTTCCTCTCAGTCACTCAATGTTGTAAGGTCTGTCTGCAGCTCTCTGCAGTTGGCATTCCCTTTTGTGATCTCAAAATAACCATGTCAGCAAGCTTTCTCACCTCATTGTATGCCTCATTTTCTAAGTCCTTTGTGAACACTGAGCAGCCTGCTAAAGACAGAGACAGCACCTGAAAGACTTCTTCCCAAGCCTCTTGCTCAGAAGCACATAAAATATTTGGGATCCCAAGAGGCTGAAGAAGTCAGCACTGCACTTTTACGCTTTGCAGGCCCATCATATGTGAATATGTGACTTATAGCAACCTGACAAGAGCACAGCCACATTGCTTAGGTGGGAGAAGAACAGCCCAGATAGCCCCACTCCAGATACAAGCCTCTGTTTCTTTTTTTGTAAAAAGAAATACTGTTTTGCCTTCTGGGCTGGGAATTATAATAGTTTTGCAATCTCACAAGGTCCTGCTACAGTGGGCACTCAGGAAAGGAAAGAGTTAAACAGGAACGGTGGGGGCTCTGCATGGATTAACCAGACATTTCTGGAAGAGACACTGTCAGGGAACAGTTCTCCTTCAAGTTGTGTCAACTAGCAGAGCATCCCAGTGTCTGCGTGCCAGCAGGCAGAGCAGGGCACCTGGCACACCAGGGCTGGGGAGGGCACGGGAGCCCAGGGCACCCAACCCAGCCCAGCCACGGCCAGCCCAGCCCGGCCCGGCTGCCGGGAGCTCGGGCGGGTGCGCACAGACAGACACACACAGGTCCTGCACATCTGCCCCTGGCGAGCCGGAGCGCTGGGCAATCCTCGCGTCCAAGCAGGCGCAGCCCAGCAGGGAGCACAGCCCAGACCAGCGCAAGTGCGAAATCCTTCCCAGTAGAGCGGGGTCCCTCCGGCGTTCCAGTGCCCGGCTGAAGTGCAAAACCAAGGGCGAACATGCCTTTCTTTTTTTTTCCCCAAGCCATATCGACACATGGACTCTGCGACAAAATGAATGCTACTGAAGCCCAAAAATATCTGCACTGAATATAAATATATTATGAAAGAGCTTTAAACTCTGCCCTAAAGCACTCCCCGATTGGCTGCCAATGATGTCACACAGCCCCAGAGCCCAATGAAGCACCGGGCTGGGCAGGCTCCGTTCCGAGGGCGAGCTGCCGGGAGCGGGAGCGCGCACACGCGGGGACAAACGCCGTGTAACGCCCGTCGAACATGCCTTTCACCACACAGTGTAACCAGAGTGTAACCGCATGGCGAAGCCACCCAGTGCAGTCACGGTGTAAGCTCACCGTAACCCACCCGCACTGCCCCGTAACCACCCCGCAGCTGCAGCGGAGCCGCACCTTCCCGCAGGGAGCCGGGGCCCGCTGTGCCCTCAGGCCCCCGCTGCGCTCACAGCCTGATCCCAAGGCACAGGACAGCGCTTTTCTTGGAGAGGAACCTCCTAAAGGGTACAGTAAATCACTGGCAGCGTTTAGGTATTAAAGATACACTTGTGCATATTCAGAGAAAGTAGTTTGGTCTTTGCCAGAAGTTGTGACCTTACATTTCAAGTCAAAGGTGAGCTAAGTACGGTATCCTTCCCTTTCCCAACAGGAACCTGGCCTTCAGTCCTGTTTGAATAAACTGCTATGGAAGTCAGGAACATTTTACACAAGCCCCAAAAAAACCACTAGACCAGGTAGCTCCAAGCCCTGTCCAACCTGGCCTTGGACACTTCCAGAGATGGGGCACCAACAGCTTCTCTGGGCAACCTGTGCCAGGGCATCACCACCCTCACAGCAAAGAATTTCTTCCCAATATCCCATCTAACATTGCCCTCTGGCCACTGTCCCCTGTCCTGTCACTCCAGGCCCTTTTAAATAATCCCTTTCCATCTTTCTTGTTGGCTCCTTCAGGTGAAGGCTATATGTTGCAATCCACTGTTGTTCCTTCTACCTCTCTTAGCAGTTTCATATTGAAGACAAATGTGCTAAAATCAGTCATAGGAAAAAAACCCACAAGCTCAGTGTCTAAAAATCTCCTGCTTTCCTCGATTACTCCTAAAGGATCTCTTGACCGCTGAACCCAGCACATACCATGGGTTATTTCGAGTGGAACAAGTCCATTAACTTGTAAACACTCTTGGAAACTGGGAAGCAGCACCAGCCCTGCTCCCTGTTCCCGACTCCAGGCAGAGCCGCAGTCCGTGTGTTCACACTCGCCATCTGCTCGGCTACGTTTGTTACCACAGGAAAAAATGTCACTGCTGAGCAAAGACTCCTCAGAAGCGAGAGAGGAGAAATCCGACCTAACCGAACCACAAACCTGGAGTTATGTGGATTTTCCTTACAGCCGCACACCCCCTCACTCTCCCACCATTCACCCCAGAGCACCTGTGTAAAACAGGCTGTTCAGCACTGCTGCCTTGGAATGGCGGCGCTGGGAAATCGAGAAAAGCCAGCCGGAGCCCAGGCGTGTGGTGTGCGGGCAGCGAGGGACCCGGCGCGGACGGGCGGGACCGGGCGGCAGGCGGAGCGCAGGGATGCGCGGGGATGCGCGGGGGAGCCCGGGGGCGCGCAGGGATGCGCGGGGGAGCGCAGAGGTGCCCGTGGGCGCACATGGAGCTGCCGCTGCTCCGCAACAAAGCCCCTTCCCGGGAACACCACATCAGCCCAGAGTGCCCGAGGCCATGGACGAGGGCCCGGCCGGGAGCGGCGGGACCAGTGATGGAATGTGCTCCATTCTGGGAAACAGGCAAGGGTTAAATTCGTTCTTTTCAAAAATTAGATTTACAGTAGAAACCCCTTACTTCTCACTGCCTGGGAAACTAAGGAAGATCAATACTTTGCCCGAAAGTCACACACAGCTGAAAAACGGACATTAGCAACACGTAGTGATGCCACAAACACATGACCGCAGGGCATTCGTTAGACTGAAAAACCCTTCACCTGGTCCCAGACCCTTCATCCTTCACCCTCACGCCCTTTTACTTCCAACCTAGCTCTTTCTTCTGCACAGAGGAGCCTAGGTGTTTCTTGAATTCACTTTGCGTTTCCAACACTTCGCTCATTCCCACATTAATGAAACCCATATGGTTAAGTATTACTGCCCTCTCTTTCTTCCTTAAGGCCCTTTTTTTCAGAGGCTTGAACTCACTTTATGAGTAGCTTTCCCTGTACTACAAAAGTTGCAGAGTTTATTAACACCTGTCACGATTCTGAAGGCTACTATAAAATGGCTTATTTACTTGAGCCCATTTGGACACAAGGAACCAAAGATGAGTGTCTCCTATCTTCAAAAACATCTTGGTCCAAGATCACCCCTTTTACAGCTTCCCACTTAAGATCTACTTCAAGAATTAATGTGGCAGACTGCATACATTAAACAGGAAGCTCAGAGACAGAACAGCTTGCATGAAGACAGCTGCAGTGATTTTCAACCCCAGTTGAATCCTGAGTATAAATTATGAACTTGTTTTATAAAGTAAAATGTTTGTAAACAGATAATAATTTTATAGCTTTTTTTTTTCCTGTGCAGAAATAAAAATAGGAACAAAATAAACACAGAAGTTTTTGGTTTTGTCACACTGAGACCGCAATTTCCATAGACATTCCTCTGATGTGACACCGTTCCAAAAGTATCTATTACATGGTTACAGCAGTAAGGAGAGGAGCATACCATGCTTGGAGACAATAATCCACAGAAATACGGTAAAACAAAGTTCCCAACACGCTCACCACAACTATGGCTGGCAAGAGCAGAAATTCTCAGTGTACTAAAATCCATTTGAAATGTTTAACCCTAACATCATACATCCTGCAGGATGTTTCCTCATCCCAACTGGAATATAACATGTAGCTGGTAGAGCACAAACTGAGAAAAACAGCATAACCAAAGAAACCCTGAACCAGGAAACAGTCAGCCTTCCCTAGTAAGGCAGTTCTAGTATTTGGGAAATGTGGTTATTTTCTCTTAACACCAGCTGTATAAATGGCACACCTGAAGCAAAGTTACAGTCCCAGCTGGGACACCTGCAGGGAAATCCAGGCAGGTGATTCTGCTAAAGGACCCAAGAGCACCTTTCACAGCCGTTCCCTGCAGGCCCTGGGGCCCTCACGCCAGAGACGGAGCAGCCAAGTTTAGCTTTTGTCGTTTCCTTGCTTTGGCGTTTTGAAGAACTGGCAGCAGCAGCACAGCCCAGGTGTGTGAAGAGGAGCCCTGACCAATAAGTATTTCACACAGGTTGTTCTGTACCACGGAGCACACCCAGCCCTGACTGACGGTGTAAATGTGGCACCGAGCCTGCACTGCAGACAGGAGTGCAAGCACAGACAGCAAAGCTGCCGCAGCTGCAGCCACCACCACTGCCCCAGCAGCCAGGCTGCAGAGCTGCAGCGTGACACGCAAAGGCTTCTCCCATCAGCGTGTGAGCAGCAGCTCTGCTGCAGGAGCGTGCAAACGCTTCCGTCACAGTGTGAGCAGCAGCTCCGCTCCTGCACTCCTTACAGGAGCAGCAGAGGGACGTGGGGTGAGGAGACAATTCCTGCTATTGACTGGCGCCAGCACATACCTGCTCTGCGAGTAATTCACTTTAACTCTGCGCAGGGCAGTGTTATGTAAAACGCTGCCAAAGGAAGATTTTTCCTGGTTTTCAAGAGCAAGCATCAGAGCCAGCACCAGTGTGCTGCAGAGTGCATTTCAAGCTGAACTAACCAATAGTCCCTGGCACCGACACGGGGGAGGAGCTCTGGTTCCTATTTTCTGGCACAGATCAGACCAGCTTACAGAAAGGCAGCATTTTACAGATCTCTACATATGTAGCCAGAAGCTTTTGTCAGTGAGATCCAATTATAGCTTAAAAACAATTCCTATGACAGAAAAGAGACCAGAGCACTAATGAAGGTGCCTCTCTGACAAATCAAGTTTTTTCTGGTTGTTTTTGTTCATTCATTTGATCTCAGTACTGGAATTTTGTAACAAGAATTGGCTCAGTATCTCTCAAAACATAAAGGGCCTAATCCCTCCCATTAGAGAACAGGAAGTCAGAAGCCAGTCTTAGCACTGACTAAAAAAAGGAATCTGGATTGTTATTTTAACTTCTTTGTTGCACACAAATGAGACCATTTTTTTTCCTGGTGCCATTGCAGCATGATGGCTTGATTAAAATCTGATTCTCCCCAATAAGTGGCACCTGTTTACACAAGAGCTTTGCCCCAAGTGCTGTCTCTTGGGACACTCTGTCACAGTGATGGCTGTGCAGTGTCCCCCCCCTTGCTGTGTGTGTAACTCCTGTGCTGCACAAACCCTGATGTTTGTGCCCATGCTGTCCTGCCTGGCACAGGGTGACAAGGACATGTCTGCTGCAGAGCCTTTTTACACCTAAGTGCAAACACAATCTGTTCAGGTGGGAACAGGCAGTACTTTTGTATTTTGACTTCTGTTCTTGCCCACTTGAAAACTGCAAACTGTCACTGTCACAGCACTTTGACAGCTGAAATCTTGACTTCTGGGTCTACTGCATCCCCTCCCTTGAATGTTCCCATTTTAAACTGTTTTCTTTCTCAACACAGAACCAGCTAGGCCTCTCAAACCAGTTAATGCTTCAGTCCACATCACAATGGAACTTGATGAACTTCAAGCATAGCTGCAGGTAAAATAAACTGAACATCCCCCTAAAGTTCTTAATATTAAATATTTAAGCACATGCAGGATTTTTTTTATTTTCCCCATTATTAAAAAAAAGGCACCTGTAGTATTCAGCACTTGAAAATTAATGAGTTTTAAATATGAACATAGTACACCCCCAGTTTTGAAATACTCTGCTCTATTTTCTCTTCTCTCATCTTTCCCATCTGGTATGGTTTAGTATTAATTTAACAAATATTTTTCTTCAAGGCTGTCAGAAAAATCTCATAGCACTTTAAAAACACCAAATATTATCTTGTGAGGTAAATTAGGACATGAAGAAATAGCGTGACATACATGTGATCACACACTGTCAGTGGCAAAGAATAACAGAAATTGCAATATGTGCTGCTCTGGAGCCTTCAAGAAGAGAAACTGCTAATCTACAGCAAAGAGTGAGCCTGACACCTCCCTCAAGTTACATTTGAAGGATGATCTGCAAAAGTTAAAAAATGCAAAGTCTCGACATAAGAAAGATTTCTTACTTCAGTGATCTGTTTCTGATAAGACACAGCTTACTGTCTTGTACCTGAAGCAAAATCTGAACTCCACAGCTCCTTAGCCCTCCTGAGCTTTCTTCTCAGAAATGGGTCTCCTATCAATCTGCCAGAAGTCTGTGATTGCACAGTCCCTGGGAAGCACTGTTAAGCACGTCTCTCTCCTAGATACTCCAGTCAGACTCACCAATAACTCCTGCTCATTACTGAGCTCAGGTGAACCAGTAAAGGAACACAGAGAATGTTTCATATCCCACTCTCAATTTCCCACTTCCATTTCTGAGAATCAACGCCAGGTGTCATGAAAAACCATCAGCCCACCTTAGCCAGGACAAGAGAACAAACCCCACCTCAGAGGAGCAGCTGCTGGTCTACAGATTACAATATTTGTAGAAAAAAAAAAAGAGATAGTAAAAAGCCTCCAGAACAATTATCTAATAAATGTGCACTTTTTCTTCATACCAGTAGCAGGAGATTTTTTTGGAAGCTATGTTTTATAAGTCTGCAGTTATACAAGGGTTAAAAAATACTCTTAAAATAAATATTTGACAAGATCCTCAGCCAATTCCATTGAAAGAAAATTTCCAACTTTAAGAACACAAGAGCTATTGCAAGCTGAAAACAGCAAGAGTTGCTAATGTTCAGCTTTCTTCCATCAGAAGGTAAGAATGGTTTCTTTAAAGTCCGCAAGCTGAAGTTCTCTAAAATAGATTTGCTGTCCATTCCCTAAGACTGCAGCACCCCATTCAGCCAGGGCACAGATAACATCTTTGAATAAAAATATCTGAAATCACAGTTTCTCCCATACAAAGTTCAAGCTTTACAGCAGAAAAGCTTTTCTGCCACAGAGCTGCAAACTTCGCAAGAGAAGGTTCCTTCCCCTGTTCCGTTCCCTCCAGAGGTGTTATATTGTTACAGGCCAGCAGACTTACCCACCAGGTTTGTAATTCATATTTAGTACAAGATCCTTTCTGTTCAGCCCACCTCTGGATATTCCAAATGCAAAGAGTGAATCCTGATAACACACTTTTCTCCTGCAGATTAGATCCCTTTCTCTTTTCTTCACTAATGTCATCATTACAAAGTGCTTGCAAGCATGAATACACCATTATGCACAATATCAAAATTTTTCTTAAAAAAAAAAAAAAATAAATAAAAGCACTGTACTTGTTCAAGCCCAACTCAAAGCAGTTTGTGTGTGACCAGCCTGGCCTTCACGTTCTTACTGGTGTCCTGGTTACACAACATTGTTTGTATGGGCAGCCCAGCCCTGCAGAACCTCCAGCTTTGATATTTTTTCCAGGTTGGGTATTTGCTGCAGGTTTAACAATTTTGGAAAGTTTTAGGGAATAAAACCAAACCAATTCAGATAATGAAATTAAGGAAAAGTATGTGTTGTTGAGCTCTTTTGAAAAGCTCCGACGCCTTCATAAGCTACAGCAGGGATTTTAAATTGGCAGAAAACTACCATCATCTGGGACATATTTTCCCATTTCCAGGAAAATATGACCAAATTTGGCCAAGTTACAATTCTTTACTGAATTCTTTACTCTATATAAACTGTGTTTTTCTGAAGATTCACTGGAGTTCAACAGCTGAGGATGAAATCAGTGTGCACCATCTCCTGTCCACGCCACACGGAATAGCCATTTTTCTCTCGGGCAGTTGCTGTTGGCCCTGGATCTGCAGGAGATGGACGGGATTCTTCCTGCAGCTGAAGCTGCCAGAGCTTGCTCTGGTACCTGCCAGAGCTGTGACGTGGGGCAGCTGCACCCAGTGCTCACTGGCACCTGTGAGGAACGGAAAGGCTGAGGTCAGGAAAGGCTAGCTGGAGGTACAAGAAAGTCTTCTTTAACCACATAGAAAAGAGTAAGGATCTTTTAGCCAGAATGGAGAGAATCTGGCATGGGGCTAATAGTGCAGGGAATTTTCTGGGCATTTTGAGATATTTAATCTAGAATCTCAAATAAAGCATAAATGACTGCTGTAGGTCATTATAAAGCTTGGTGCACGGATTAAAACTCCAACAGGTACCTGTACATTTTACTGATGGCCGTGTGACTCATGCGTGTCTTTGGGTCTTTTTAAGAAGTTGTGTTTTTAACAACTGAGTATAAACAAAGCAATATACGTATGAAATTACTCCTAGTAAGATTTTATGGTGTTTTTATTACCAGAATGAGTAGATCAATGCAGATCAAGTGCTTTTATAGCACTCTAAGTGTTCTGCAATAGCAGATCAAACAGTAGAAGCTTTCTCCCCTAAACAAACCAACAGTGTCCCCTGCACTACTGGTCAGCACTGCAGCTCCCAAGTGCACACCTGGCCACCTCCCCCAGCAGTGACACGACCACAGCCCCAGACACTGGGGTATCTTTACAGGCTGTCCTGCAGATCCAACAGAAAGGGAGCACAGACACCCAGGCTGGGTCCCTTTCAATGGAGGCATACAGATATCTCTTAACGTTAAATCAAAATCCAGAATTAATACAGAATGGGAGAGATGAAGAAGATCGATTCCAAATTTGTTCTACTTAATTATTTTGAGTCAGTGGCAGGCAGGAAAATAGTCCTCTACCATAAAACACATGTGAAGAACAGATTAGTGGGCTAGGGTAAGGTTCATATTCAGGTAAACTATGTCAGATTAAAATTTGAGCCTGGAATTTCCAAAGATAAGGTACAAACTTCTAATGCTGGTGTCAGAAAGGAGTAGGGAAAAGCCACTCCTACAGCACAATGCTGCTGTAATTGATATGATAACTGCTGCAACTCTGTACAAGAGCTTGGAACAGAGCCAGAGAGATGGTGCACAAACTTGGGATAACAATGGCAGAGCAGACAAGAAGCAAATTTAAACCATCTTTCTTTGAGGGTAAAAGAAAATGACCAATCCAAGACCCAAGAGAGCTGCTGTTGCAGCAGCAGGCTGTGCTGGAAGGAAATGATACACAAACCTGATTGCAGAGTCGTTGTGCACAGCCTGCAGAGCCACAGTGACAGACAGCCAGGTTCAACAGGAGCCAGCGCTGACAAAGGGAAAGGATGCGCCAGGTACAGCAATGAGCCACCAAGAGCAGGACTGCTCTGAAACTCCACACCATGAAACAACATTGATTTCCCCTCGGGCAATGTATTTTACTTTATCTTACTGAAGATTTACTCAAGTGCTCAGCACAAACACCAGAGCACAGCAGTCCATCAGAAAAAAAAAAAAAAAAAAGGGTTTCTCTTCCTAGACTTTACTGTGCTAATTGGAGGAGGGAAGTTTTGACTGAGCTTTGTCTTCTAATTCAAATCAGCAAGACTGAGTTTTGTAACTGGTGAGTATGGCTGGAGGATCAACACACGCACTTAAAAGCAACAAAAAGTATTATCAATACAAGCAGAGATTTTGTACCTATCTGTATATCCTCTTCAAGGACGAGGAGCCAAAGAAATGGAAACATAGAATTTCCACACTGGTAACTAAAGCAGCTGTGCATGTCTGAGTAGACACCTTTTCCAATCATGCTTTCACACAAAGAATCCCATCTAAAAAGGTAACCAGCGCTGACCCATGGAAACAACAAGAGAACCGCAGATACAAGAGTCTGGGGTAGGAAAGGTTGGCAAGAGAAGGCTCACAGGAGGTTCAAAAGCTCTTGGGATCCATCTGAACAAGCATACCACCTTCCCTTCACTGGAGCTAGAAACGTGAGGTGCATGCCTGACTGATGGCAAAAAGCATGAGGAACATAAAAAGTCTTAGCATAAGCTCGCAAGCTGCAGAGGTGAGTGAATGAACCTAATGGCAAATCAGACAGAATACAGTCAGCAGTGAAGAGCTTTGATTGCAACCACTGGCTTTGAGCAGGCGATGCCCTACCACCAAAGCAATCACCTCCTTTCAGGAATGCACTCAAGGGATTTTTGGCCAAAAAAACCAATCTCTCGTGTTCCACACTTTGCACAGACTAAATGTGCCTAGTTTCTAGGCATCTGTAGGTATTTGTAGGGGTGTGTCGGCGTTTCTAGGTGTCTGTAGGGGTGTGTAGGGATATGTAGGGGTGTGCAGGGGTGTGTCGGGGTCTGTAGGTGTTTGTAGGGATGTGCAGGTGTTTGCAGGGGTCTGTAGGTGTTTGTAGGGATGTGTAGGGATGTGCAGGGGTCTATAGGTGTTCGCAGGGGTCTGTAGGTGTCCGCAGGGCTGTGTCGGGGTTTGCAGGGGTCTGTAGGTGTCCGCAGGGCTGTGTCGGGGTTCGCAGGGGTCTGTAGGTGTTTGCAGGGGTCTGTAGGTGGCCGCAGGTGTCCGCAGGGCTGTGTCGGGCCCTGCCGGGGCCCTCCCCGCCTCCTCCCCGGCCGTTCCCGCCTCGCCCCTCAGGCGGCCCCGCGCGCGCCCCGGCGCCACCTGGCGGCGGCGGCCCCGCAGCGCTGCCCACGGCCAAGATGGCGCCCTGAGGGCCCGGCCCCGCTGCTCCGCCACCCGCCCGTCCAGCGCCCGGGCCGGCTCCAGAGCTCTGAGCAAACCCTACCCTGGCCAAACTCAGCCTGTCACGGGACAAAACGAGCGGAATGGCGGGTCTTGCATAGTGCAACTTACGTCTGTCCCAGCTCTGTCCAGGGGACACTCACATCAGGCACGATGACGTCTTGCAGCAGAGGCATGAGAGCTTCTGCTGGGTAAAGTCTTCTGCTGCACAATACAGAGCTTAGCTTGAGCTTATCAGGAGTGTAGTTTCACGTGCTACAACTGCTACACAAAATTAAACATCAGAACGAAAGTTAGGAGTTATACACTAGAGGAAATTGCTACGCCTAATTGAAAAGCCCCAGTCCCATTTCTATGGTGTGGGGCCAGGCCCACCCAAAGAGACACTCAAGAAAACGCAGCCACAAAAGCCGTGATCTATTCTCAAGCAGGAAAACACCTAAATTACACAGCTGCTTGGAGCAGGCTACCAAGATGTGCAAGGATCAAGAGAGGTCAGCAATAAAACAGGAGTTTAATTTGAGCTGAAGAGGTCTGAAGGAAATAGAATGACTTCCAAGGAGCAAAGAACACAAATTATTTCTGTATGCCTTGTCAGAACTAACAGGCACCCAA
The DNA here is from genome assembly GCA_013400235.1 of Oriolus oriolus. NCBI lineage: Eukaryota > Metazoa > Chordata > Aves > Passeriformes > Corvidae > Oriolus > Oriolus oriolus. Next base: position 464,536 of record VXBT01005394.1, on the reverse strand, counting down.
TTTTAAAAATATCCATTCTGCTGTACAGCACTGTACAGGAAAGTTGCTTATGTCTTCTTTATTTCTTATTTAACACCAGTACGAGTGGCACTTGACTAAACCCATAGACTCCAGCTGACATGAACTAATACTTGAATGAAACTTGTTCCCTACTAAGTAGTTCACTTTGCAACATCATCTTAATCAAGCTTGAAAATTTGTTTTTATGTAAATGTTAACAGCATTAACAAGGCTTGTGTCTTACCCACTGTAGATGTGTAGATGGCTAATAAAGTAGATCTTAACCCAGAAGTAAGACAAACGCTGTCAGTGGTTCAACCACGTGAAAATGATGTGGGTATACTGGACCAAGCATCACCTTGAAAATGTTGAACACAAAACCAAAACAAAGATCCCAAGACGTGGTTATGTGTAAGTGGTCTGACTTATTGCAAATCACTGACAACCACATATGAAAAGATGATGTCAAGGAAGATGCATGGGAAAAAATTCTCTGAATAATGAAACTGAACAAGTTTCCCTTTTCTTTCTTGGAGACAAAAATAAATCACATCAACATTTTACTGTCAAAATGAAAGAAGGGGGCGAGGGAAGGCTATTTTAAAGGTAGGTTTAGGAGCATCTTTTGTCATGACAAGAGAAAATTTTAAATAAACTGCCCAAAGGGAACATGACTGACTTTACATCACCACCAGGCTCAGGTGGGATACCAGCTTCCTGCAGGTCACAAGGGGAACACTCCCAAGTGCTCCGCACTTCGGGTTTTGGAGCCTTCCTCTCTTTTTTGGTGGTGGTGGGGAAGTGTCTCAGCCTACAAAGAGCAACTTCAAAACCTCTGTCTTTGCCTTCCGGGATCTCAGGCGTCCCCTGTTCCTTACCAGCAGAGCTCAGCAGCTGGAGCGGAGCTAGCTGCACCTCAAACTGCCCATGGTCCCACTCAGTCACATCGGCACTCGGAGCTCAGCCTCACACCAGCGGGCTTCATTTCTACAAATCAAATAGCAAGTACCAAGCACAGAGGCTAACAAGAAAAAAAAAAAATCTAGACAAACAAAAGCATGCAAATACCTACTCAGCAGCAGCAGCTCAACTTTACCCAGCACTGCATCCCAGCCACGGGAGTCCCGCAGACCCGTCTCTGCTCATCCTGAAGGAACACCAGCAACTCACTCCTCCCGCGAACCCACCGAGCACCGGCCGGGCCGGGGCCGCTCCTGGCACAGCCCCGCCGAGGGCTCGGGTCCGGGCACCGGAGCCTCCGCGGCTGCAGCGGGACAGCCCGGGCGGCGGGGGCTGCAGTCCCCCCGGTACCGTCCCGCCGGGGCCCCCGGCCACACCTGCAGCCCCCCGTCGGTGCCCGCGGAAGGACCGGCTCGGGAGGCAGCCCCCGCTCCGCGCCCCCTCCTCCGCACCCACCTCCTCCTGGGCCGGGGCTGCTCCGGCCGCGGCATCCCGAGCGCTCCGGGCCCGGCTGAGCTCAGCGCGCCGAGCGCGGCACCCGGCGGTGCGGGGCGGGAGCGGCTGCGGGAGCGGGGCGGGCTCGGCTCTAGTTCAGTCACCGGGAAATTAAAGGGCTGCAGAGGAAAATGCAGCTCTGAGGTGCTCGTAATTTCTCTATCCCCATTTGTGAGTATTGAAATGATTTGAGGTTAGAGACGTTCAGTTCTAGATTGAGCAGCGCAGAACCTGTGACACACTGCCTAGGTCACAACCAGATCTTGTTCTTTACCCCTTCCCTCCTTCCTTTCTTTCTGGATTCCTTTCCACAATATAGAGATCCAGTTATTAACCACCTGAAGCATATTTGAAAGACAGTTAATAGCATTTCAACGTTTAATAAAACACCTAAATGCTGTTTTGCAAGTAGTTTCTTGCTTTAAGTTTTAGCCCATTTCTTAACTCAGGAGTTTGCAAAAATATATCTACTTTTCTCATTTTGCTGCACAGGACAGAAAGATTCTGAACGGCAGGCTTAGTAACAAGGTTATTCTGATATTTAAGCTATTAGGTTTTTAAATTTCAGAATAACAAGACCAAGCATTTTATGTAACCTTATGCAGCATTCACAAAGTCAGAGAAATCTGTTTCTACATTCAACTCATTCTCCTCAGCATTTTAAGAATTTCAGATAATTTGTACCGATCAATGGAAAAGAGAATCCCCCCTTTTTTTTTTTTTAATTGGGTCCACAATATCCAGAACAATAGCAAAGAAGCAAAAGAAAAAACAAGGCAAATGCCTTGAGAAATTCTATTGTCTCACAAGAGGAATACTCTTCTCATGCCTAGAATTTACTGCTACAGCTGTGAGGGTCTAAAGGGACCAGGCTTGCAGTTAGAGATAGGATCATCTATTTGACCAGCTTATATGGCTTCATAGCACAGACAAACTTGTGGCCATTGCAGAATTATGTATTCCTTTCTACAGTATCCTGGGACTCTCACCTCCTTCATTAGTCAATCTCCTATTTGCTTCCTATGTTTTACTTCTATCTCCGTTTTCTCTTGCAGCTGTGGATAGTTGGGCCATTTTCAGAACTGATTCAGACAGGACAGTCTGTGATACACATCAGCTTTGTGTGTTGTAACCACACCAACCAAGCGTTGTTTATAAAAGTACCACCCCCTGCACTGGGTGGTGTCCCCACCTTCTCTGGCTCCTTTCACATCAGCTGCTGTTCTCATCTGTTCCTCAGTTCTTAGCACTGCCATTCCACCTGTGATTACAAAAAAGCCATTATCAGTACCTGGGTATTGCCAGGGGCTCACGAGAGGACTCTGGAGAAGTCACTGCACCACACAGGACAAGAACCATGCCCTAATGGAGGGACAATAAATACACTCTTATACACCTTAGACATAACACCACAGAGCCTGAAACAAGTCTCTCACTGATGAAATGCCAGGTATTTCCTTATGCTATCAGGTAATAAAATAGTAGTTCAAGAGAAAGGAATGTTAATTGGAAAGACAGGAAATGATATCTTATTAGCAACACTTCTGAACTCTGTGTAAGAACTGCTGGTTTAACAGCAGAGCACTTCTTTAATCGCTTTGTGCTTCATGGCTCCAAAGAACTTTTAAATCAAGCACATGACATTAAGTCCCCAGAGACAAATTTATCTCCTATGTGAGAGGAAAAGTACACAAGTGATCTGTCAGAGCTGCACAAGGAGTCTGAATTCCTACATCTTGGCTGCAATCTCTCCTCCCCAAGGACCAGCTGTACCATTTATTGCATACTTCTACAGCATCCAAGAATATTGTTACCATCCAACACATCTTCCCTCATGTTAGCATTGGAAGCCATTTATGAAGCTACCTTAAAGCTGATTGTTCCTCTCTAGCATTACCACATGCAACTACATCCTAGTATCTGAGTATGACACTTGTAATGCAAGGAACTAGTGTTCAGAAGAATTCTGGAAAGTCTGTAACTAGAATGCCACAGCTAATTTGAAGATAAAAAAAACTTCAAAGGGATATTTAGCACTGGTCTTTCTCCTTTTGGGAGAGCAGGGAGAGCAGGATTTTTACTTGATTACTTATAAAAATCCTGGGAAGTCTTTGTATCTGTAACCATACAAGAATTTTCAATTTCATTAAACAACCCAAGTCCTAGTGCCTTGTTAAGAGCTCATCACCTTCAGAAAAGATAAATGCTGCCGGGTTTAAAGGACAGACACAATTAACAGCTGCATTCCTTCCTCAAGGAGGCAGCAGTAGGGAAAGTTAGTCTTCCTTTAAATGAGTTTCTCAGTTTAAAAAAACTACCGTAGGTATGAGTGCTTCACAGAAGCAGTGTTGCTGACCTGTGTGAGTGCACTTCAGCCTCATTCCCTGGAAGCGTCCCAGATCAGCTCCTGTACTGTGCCTCTTCTGCAGAGCCAGCCCTATCGGGCTCACTTTATCCTCACAGATAGAGGCATTCCCAAGGACACATTCCTCAGTCTTTGCTCCTGCTGCCTCAGTGGGTGACCCCACGCCCTGTGCCCGAGCCAGGGAACACCGCAGAGGATGCACTGCGGAGAGCTCACACCATTTCAGGAACACTGATTTCAGCATTCCTTCCAAGTGCCCTGTGCATAGATGGGAGAACCCCCCCAGCTCCAAGACACTCAAGCTCCAGTGCCCAGGGCAGCAGCCTGGGTTCTTTGGGCTGCATTCTGAGCCAACGCTGATCCCAGCCTTGCTGTCCCCTCCCCACGGCTCTGTCTGCAGGGATGGAAAGTACTGAGCACACAAACAAACCAGTCCCGCAGACACGAGGGAGGTGCAGAGCAGAACCCTCTGCTCAGCCCCAAAGCAGCAGAAACAAAAGCCGCGCACAAGGGCTGAGCACAGCCCGAGTCTCTCCTCCCCGGCTAAATGTTTACAAGGGCTGCCAAGGCTAAAGAGATGGGAGAAAACATTTGCAAGTGAAATGGGTTTGAGTTCAAACTGTCACACTTGTAGCAGATACTCACAGCAGCAGTGGCAGCCTCCCCAGCAGCACCCGACACAGGTGGCGCAGCAGGAGGGACCCAAAGCTCTCCCAGGAGCAGTCCTCAGGCAAGCCATCCAGTGCCACGTTCACCAGTGCAGCTGCTGCGGGAGCAAGCACAGCACAGGTGAGGCAGCAGCACCGAGGGACACACGGTGGGACCTGGGACTGCCCAGTGCACAGATCTGCTCCGGGGGGACAGAGGCACACGGAGAACCCTGCCAGGAAAACACAGCCTGGGCAGCTGGCCAGGAGAAAAAAGTTAAGCCCATCTCTTGACACACTTGAGAAAAATGATATATACTTTCTCATTTTGATTTGTCTGACAAAGTAATCAAGAAAAAAACATTTTATTTCTATATCCGTTTATTATTTCGGTCTGTAAAAATATAAGACTAATATACAACTACATCTAGCTTGATTTTTGTAAAATCAATCTTCATTCGGTGAGATACCAATGTACATTATACATTAAAGTTGTAAGAAAAATACTGATATTTGACATTTTAAACAAGTTCATTCATGTAAAAATCACATTGCAAGTAAAATTTAATTAGAAAATACATAATATTCACAAAAATACACATGTTAAAGACAGCTTGTGAGAACATTGTCCTAAATTTAATTCAGGTGTGGAAAAAAACATATGATTCACAGTTAGGCTTGACTTCTCCAGTACCATAGCAGAACTTCAAAGTAAATGCATCTTAATTCTATTAAGAATTTGTTCTTCTTCCTATTAAGGTGCACTTAGATCTCCCAGTCACAAGGGAGGAATCATTTGTCCCCCTCTGTGCATGTACACAACATATAACACTAGTCAAAGGAATTTTAGTTTTTCATTCCATTCTGAAATAATTTGGATATTTCATAAATTAACTTATAAAATCTGGATTGAAAATACAATTTACACACACAGGATACTTAATACACAAAGATTACATCAATAGCAGCGTAATATTGTCAATCATGCGCAGCATCCTCACTATCACTTCTGGATTTTTTTCTCCTTTTTTTAGCTATAGATAAAATCTATATAAAACAGTCAAGCCTTTAAATATTGTCTTCCAGGGAGAAAACAGTATAGATGTTAAAAATTTAGGAGGTAGTGAATGAAAGGCTAACAATATCAGCACATTTTAAAAAACCTTATACTGAACCCCAGTATCATTTATATATAAAATTAAATTTAGCCACTCACAATCAACCATTGATCATCCTGAAGTAGTAATTTAAAAATCTTTTGTAATTAACAGTGTATGTATTAGTAAGATATGGAAGAACTTTAGAAACTTTATGGTAACTGCAGCATTAAGCAATTACATGCTGTGCAGTCTGTCATTGTAACTGTAAATACACATTTTTTTAGATTTATTCTTTAAAGTTTTTATCAAGCCCCAAATGCTTAGCTTTACTACATGTTACCAAATTTCTGTGAAACAGAAGATGATATATGTCAAAAACAACATTATCTCACGTTTAGATTACTCAGTTTGCAGGAAAGGTCCTAAGAGATGAAGTCTCATGCAGTTTAGAGTAGGACCCCAGTTAAATTTCTACAAGTCCTTAATACTGGCATATCTATTACTCAAACTACCCATGCATGTGCCTGGCAGCACAGCAGCCTTGGGGCTGGGACCTGCCCAGTTTCCTGGCCACACTCAGCCCTCCTAGGCAAGTCCATCCTCCCAGCCATGATCTGAGCTGCAAAATCCTCATGGACCACATCAGCCCCACAGCAGATTTCCATGGAATGAAAATGTTACACCTGCATTAAGTGCACTACCAGTTCATTCTCTGTACCTGTGGACCTCTCTTCTCTTCCCATCCAAGTGCCTTTATTCCTTTGATTATTCACAATACATTCAAGTAAACCAAAGGCACAGAAGTGCAAACTAGCAGAATAATGAGTCTCACCCTTCACTGTGATTTCATACAGGAAGGAAAGTCTTTTGATAAAGGAAATAAAGATATTTTCAAAGTAAACAATCTTCCGTAAAGAAAGGAAGTGTAGAGCAGCGCTGAGAGAAAACATGTACAGGTAAAGTCTCCATGTTGCAGAACAAACATTTCTTTTTCTCATTTCACACTAAGTGGATGTAGTTGCTTCATTTTTAATAATTATTAGCAAAACAAGTGAAACACTTGAAAGATCTTGCTCTTGTAAAAGATTCCAGGGCTCTTCACACACACACTGAAGAAACCATAAATAAGTGTGACAAAAGAGCCCCTCACCTGTATTTGCAGAGTACCACTGCCTGCTGTGCCCATTCTCCATAAATCCTAAGGGGTTTGAATGCCTCTCTTGGCATCTTGGACTCCACTGGCATTGGAGGTTTGAGAAAACTACTGTTCATGAGATACCAATTTCAAATATGCATTTTGTAACATCAAACAGCAGGGATTTGTTTCTGCAGCAGTGTTTGCATCATCACAAAAACCTGAAACAAACACAGGTTTAGCCTCTGATAATCTGTGACGACTTTTACAGATGCCCTAACATTAAACTTACAGTTGGTCTCCCGTTAGTAAAGTTACCAGAGGTAGACTGTCCTCAAATAGGCTGAGGGGAAAAAAAGAAAGGGGTCAGTCTCCCTTCCCACTCATTACATCTTCCCAGAGGGTGGAACACGCTCCCAAGCACCTGATTCATGCTCTGGGGAGCACAGGACCACAGGACAGAATTGGTAGCACCCTACTCCTCTTACAGGCTGACAGAGGCCACGGGATCCCTGCAGAGATCCTTCTCCCCAGTCCTATTAGTCCCCATCTCATTTTCCTGCCACAGCTTCTGCTCCCAAAGGAGGGTCAGGTTGGGAACCAAGGGCCAAAGTGGTAAAGCAGGAGATACAAAAAGGGGAAGGATAAAAAAAATGCTAGAAGCCTCCCCTGCACATGTCCCAGTGAGCACAGTGGTTACACACACACACCTTTGCTCTTGCAGCATCAGGACTTGTCATCAGTGTTTTCACACAGAGCAACTCTGTAACATCCACAACACCCAGCCAGGGGCACACAAAGATCTGCATTTACAGAGCAGTTCCTAGGAGTAAGTTAATATCACATGGCTCAAACAAGGTGTACTAAAGTCTCATCCTGATTTAAAACTTTTTTTAATCCAGGGATTTAACTTAAACTGTTCTAACTTGTTCAAGTTTGAAGGAAGTCACTTTTATATAATCCAGACTCATTCCAACAAACCTTTGCTAGTAGAAGTCTTTAGAGTTTCTACTAGGAACTGCAATTTTAACAGAGATTACATTATGCTATTTCCATAGCATTGTTTACATTTTATTTGTTTGTAATTTACTGGGATTAGTAACTGAATCCAATGATATCCTTCAATACTGCAAACTAGAATGAGAACAGGTCTTGGATGCATTAGTGTTAAGACTTTCACATTTGAATTTCAAAATCAGAGCCATTAAAAGTAAGCTTGCCTGGTCATCAAAACCAGTAATGGTGCCTGACTAACGAGCCTGTGGTTGCACATTCACTCACAAAGGAACAGTGACCTCCAAAGCTGCACTGCAGGTGCTGCCCACAGAGCCCTGTTGTCCCTGTGTCAGCCAGAGGACCAGACCAGCCACCTCCATCTCTTCCCAGCTCACCTCTGCCTTTCTCCCAGTTTCCTCTTGCACAGAGCCCACCAACAGCTCTGCCAGTGGAGCAGCAGCCAGGACCCAAGTGAGGGGGCCAAAGTGGCTCCACCACAGGTAAGCAGCACTTCAGAGGAACATGAAACCACAGTACATGAGATGGTCAGCCTCACACGTAAGGAAGTTTACTTCTATAGAACCAGCAGTATACAGCATTAAAAAAATAATAAAAATCAAGTACCTTTAAAAGAAAGCTCACAGCCATCTCTTAGCTATCCTTCATTTTCAATTCAAATTTTCCTCATTCAATTTCAGGCATTTATCAATTATCTTCCAGCTTTGTGAATCATTTACATTGGAGTGCAGAATTAATGAAGTTAGTCAACTTATGTAATTTTAAATTTCTTGTATTTACTTTTTTCCCTCCTTTTAGTCTAACTGCAGTGCATGGTAGATGGAGAGGTATCAAATGTATTACATATTAAGCCCAATTAAAACACGTATGGCATCCTTACTTATACAAAGTACACCAATGTAATTTCATAGTGTTATTATAGTTCCATCTTCTTCTAACGACTTACGCCCTGGCTCTGGTACTTCATACTCCATGCTAATGCTGCCTGCTGAGTGATTCAAGTTCATCTCACTGGAGGGAAGGAATCCGTTTTGTGTGGACTCATGGAGGAGTTCAATTTGTGATAAGGATTCTATGCTTTCGCTGGTAGGTGCCGCTTTTGGGATCTGCTGTGGCTCCCCACTGTCTTCAATAATAATGTCCTCCTCATCGCTCTCCTCTTCTCCTTGCAGCAGATTTCCCAGAATGTTTGGAGTGCTGCTGGGAAGGCTTGACTCAGTGGACTGGCCGGAGCTGCCCGAAGTCCGACTGTTCCTCACGACATTGTTCCTCTGGTTGGCGGGTCTGACCGTGATGATCAGGTTGCGGCTGTTTGCAATCATCATGTCTGTAACTTGATCGAGGCTTTTTCCTGACACCTCTATCCCATTCACCTCCAGTACCTCATCATTGACAGCCAGCAGGCCCGTGCTCTGAGCCAGCCCCCCAGGGACGAGCCTGGATATGAAAATGCCCGGGACCTTCTCCAACCCGTGCGGGGTGACCCTGACGCTGGAGCCATCGCGGATGTAGAAGCCCAGGGGTTTGTCAGTGCCGTACTTGTAGAGCCGCACCCTGCGGTGGGTCTCGGGCAGAATATCCACGTCTATGATAGAGGACACCGGCCTGAAGTCCTGGGGCATGCTAATGACAATGTGGGGTTTCTTCTTGTGGTTATCCGGACGTAGCACGTTGGATAAGACGTTCTTCTTCCTCGTCATCGTATCCGTCCCGAAGGCACTGTAGTCTGCATCTTCTGTAAGACAGAGCACATGGGGATTAGAGCCCGCCAGGCATGGCCAGGTCACATTGCTCAGCAGAGGCAAAGAGCTCATCTAGAAAGTGTCTGCCTTACTGTCATAGAAACCTTTCTCTCTACTCATGGAAAAAAAAGCTTTAATGTTATGAGATTCAAAGTTTGGAATACTTTTGGTTTTTTCCTACTGAAAGAAAGAGAGGCACAAAAGAAATTAAAGCAAGTTAGCAGCAGCAGACACAAAGAGCTACAGCTGCTTGAGAGAAAGGGTAGAATGGAAAGAGTGAGTACATTCCTAGAAACATTTTAATTTTATTCAGAGTAATTCCACTTGCTAGTTTTCTCTCCTCAGGTTTCAGATCATTGGAAAAGAAAGAATGAAAAAGGGAAAGCAGCCAGTGTGCCTATTATTGCCTAGTTGCTGGGAGCCAGCCAAGTGACCTGGATTCAAACTCCAGAAAGCTTATTCCATTCTGCACTCTTCCCTGCCCCCACGCCATGTAGGTGAAATGGCTGTGGAGCAGAAACAAAGAGACCTCGCACACAAATACTTCAAGCAAAACTGTTCATGCAAGCAATGCTGTAACTGCCACAACTTGATACAGGAATAGGCAAATGGCTTAGAGCTTAAAAAAAAAAAACCCAAAAGAAAACATATTAGTCCTACAACTACTCGTAAGGGACGAGGAAACACGTTCTGTGGAAGCAATCCTGATTTCTGAAATGCTTATTTTAAAAGGTTCCATTTTCTTTTTAATATGCTGTAACTCACCAAAAGAATGAACCTAAATACATTCAGATCTGAGCTTCCTCGGATTTACACTCATACTTTTGCAACATTGCACACATCTTTGTTCTACACGGGAAACCCCCCCCCACAATCACACAGAACTGGACTGCACTAACCCTAGGACCCACAGAAGTTGGGATTTCTTTGTATTATCACATTCAGATGCCACTGGTACAGCCAAGAAAGTGGGAGAATGGCTATACATTTCAATCTGTGGACTGGACTGACTGCAGCAATGCTGCCCTGGTGGCATTTCAGGACAGCTGCCAGTTGCTGAGGAAATCAGAGTGCACTTGTTTCTCAGGCTGAGATATACAGACATGCACCAGTTAGATTTGGTCTCCTCAGATGCTTTAAGCAAAATAGAACAGAGAAAGTATTCCTGGAGCAACAGGTTAACATTACTGCAGCATGTAACACTAACTCCTCCCTTCCCAGCCTTTAGAGTTGCTGCAAACAAGGCTGCTCTAGGAAGGCAGCCTTGGACCTGGTATTCTAAAAGATAAAGGACAACAGGAAAAGAAACAAATTTAAATTAGCCTACAAAAAACCTCAAAGGGATTTATTGTCAGCTCCTGGCTTGTGTGTATACAATAGTCCATCAACATGTCTTAGAAAAATGTGTCCTGGTGATGGCCTCATTTACATTTCTTTTTTATGTCCTTTGTTTAAAAAAAATAATTACACCATAAGGAAGGCAAAGCTCTTGCTTAGATGTTTGCTAAACACAGAGCACCTTTTGCATTGATGTTTACAGCTAAAGTTGTTCAACAATTTAATTGACACAATCAGGAGTTATTTCTGAAGATCCCTGATTGACACAGCCCTACTATAGCCTGAAGTAACTTCTGTAGCAATCTCAATTACTTTGGAATTTAGGGTTTAATTCATATAACACTAGATCTTAACATCAAGCAAGAAGGCTTTAGAAATAGCCTAAAAATCTGATCTTGACATGTCTAAGAGTGTTAGGTCAGTTGTGTTGAAGAGTTGGTGCATTAAAAAACAAGTCAACCTCCCCAACCAAAGCGTATTAACAGGTGAGCTATGTCTGAAGTAAAACACCTACAAAAATGCAAACTCAGCCTTTTCTCTGTAAAAGGCCCTTTGGGATATCTGACTGAGATCAGCTGGTTAAACCCCTGTACTCCACTGCTGACAACTAACATGCTGACTTTTCAGACAACACAGAGCAATTCTTTTAATGTTTGCTAAAAATTTACGATCAAAGAAAAAGTGAGAGAAGTTTTGCCCTTATCTCTCCTGACAACTCATCCAACCAGTTTCCACTTAGATGTCTGGTGTTTCATTGAACAGATTTTTGCAATTCAATGAGGTGCAATAGCTTCTCTTTTTTTTACTTAGAACTACAATTGTTTACAAAACAACCTGGAAAGGACAATTGTGAAATCAGATCCTAGACAGGTCTTGCTTTAAATACCTTTCACTACTTTAAATACAAAGTAACACTTGCACTCATTCCTGCTAGAGTGCAAGTTGCTGATGACAGCTCCAGGACACAGGTCCCAACAGACTGGTGCCAGTCAAGTACTCGGTTCCTACTGCTTTTAATACAATAGCTGGTTTAGAAACAGACACAAGAAAACAGTACATCAAAGTTTTGTCAGGACTGATTTTCTCACAAGTGTTCTCCCATGTGCATTGCAACATTAAAAGGTATTCAATTTATAGGGTTTTCTCCTTAAATTCAAAGTGCAAAAATTCAGAGAATCAGACAGACTGTGTGATATTTACCCATTGTGTCTTATCAAATACATAAAACATTCAACGTCCCAGCTTGCCACAGTGGGCTATAAGGCTTCTTCACCTTCATGGCAGGCCACACACCCCACAGGAAGTCTGGCATGGACTGGATATACAAACCCATATTTATTACACCCCAGTAGATCCATCATGTCCTGTAAATGATCAAAGACAGTTTGTGCTCTTTACTCAAGTTAGATTTAGAACTGTTCCCAACTTCCTTCACAGAAATCACCTCCCAGCCTGCTTTCCACAACTATCAGCTGGTAACTTCCGTCCAAATCAAATTTTTCCAGTTAGCAGAGAAACATGAAGATCAGCTGCAACGTGACTGGCTTTGAAAGAAATATTATGTAAATGTCTGTATGTGAAATAACAGATTCAAAAGGACTTTTTAAACAAAAACTAAGAACAGGAAAACATTTCTTGGAAAAGAGAGGAACTTTAAAAATCTATTTCAGAAGACAAATCAGAAATCTTAAACTGAGCTGGTGCTTTTGTTTTTAGTAACTTTCTTATGTTACAGGACACATGGCTGAAATAAAAGCATCCCAAAACTGCAAACCAGATGACAAAACATTTCAGAAACTGACACACCAAAGGGTAAGTTTTTTGCATTGTAACTGCTCTTAACAGTTTAATAATTCAGAACTAGCACAAACCTTAAGATAGACAGTTAAGGTTAGAGAATTTGTGAGGAAAAAAATAGTGAAAGGTTGATAAACTCATCTCCCCAAATCTTAGCAGAACAGCACACTCTGGGTAACCACTCTTCCACTGCTAAACAAGTTTTCTAAAGCGATACTCTCAAGTACAAAGGCATCTTTGTTCTGGCACCTCACTAATCAGTTTAAAGCCCTGGCAAAAAATATTTTGGCCTAAAGCCAAAGGACAAGGTGTTAACTACAGATAGTGTGAAGGAGAATGTCCACACGGTGCAGGAAGGATTTCTCCCCCCAGCAGTTTCAGGCTCAAGGTGGCACCAATGTGTACAGATTTATTACATGAAATTGAAAACAAAAGCCCACAAATGCCAAATCTGGTTTCAATTTAATGTTATTGACGACAGATTTTTAAAATATTTTCCTGACCCATTTTCAAATCAGTGTAAAGTTACCCCTCAAGAATTAAATTTTCAAAGCCCACAGGTAGTCAGTATATTTGAATAGAGATGCAATTTAGCATTTTTTAAATACAACCCAACAAATCTCCTCTTATTTGGTACAAAAATGTAACAAAATATGGTTTTAGGAAACTAACCTGTGTTTTTAGGAAGAGGCCTCAGAACAGCTAGGCTAGTCCACAAAGAGTTGTTTAAAAAGCCAACTTCTCACCAAAGTAAAGCCTCTCAGTGACAAAGTCTCTCTCCAGAGGCACAAGTGGATTAACCAAAGAATCCACTTCTCACTAAATACAGCCACATACATGCAGAACTTGCAAGAGCTGGATATTGTAATTTAGAATCCTGCAAGGGACTGTTAAGGATATTATAATGAAATGTATATTCTGTTATCTCTATTGTTCTTGTATTTACAATGCAAAGTTCCCCACATCAAGCTGCCCTGCAGCCCATGCAGACTGTTCCCCTCCATTTTCTCTCCAGTAGGGTTTTTCTCACAGACAGAGTGACTCCCATACATCTGGATTTAATCACAATACATCAGTTTAACCTTTAAATACCAGATGTCAACAGTACCTGTTAATCTGTTAAACTGCAGAATGAAATTCCAGCGAGGAATGTTTTCTGCAAGCTGACAGCCAATCCTGACTTGTGCAACATCAAGCCCCAGTTTAGATTTAGCATTGGAGCAGTTTAAAGTATTTCAAAGGAATTTAGTGAAATACAATTAGAGGAGTCTAGGGAATAACGTGACTTCATTACAGGATCTCTAGGTTTCTTACCACATTAACCAAGACACATAAATGTTCAGGACAAACTGAGAGCTTTCAGAAACAAGGAGTCAAAACAAGCAGGAGAGAAAAGAGTTCTTACTCTGATACAACATTTCCCAAATTTTGGAGTCCCATTATCACAACTACTACTTATTAATAAAAGCAAAACCACCTTGCAGCTCCCATTTCAATCTCTCAAGGAGTTTCCTGGATGCAATATACTGAGAAGTTAATACTATTTACATTAGATTTCACTGCAGTCTGCTCATACCTTAAGTTAGCTTTCTACAAATTACATGTAGTTTCTAAATAGTTAAGACAGTGTGATAAAAATTCCATATATTATAAGACAATAAAACACTTTCTCTCTTCCCCACAGTGGCTTTTTGTCAAAGATCTTAAATTCCCAACTACTGCTGCTGGAAATACAAAAGAAGTTAGAGTTCCATTACAAAACCCACAAAAATTTTTCAGCTGATTTAAGAGAATGCGTGAAAGCCACAAGTAGCCTTGCAGGTGGAAAAGTAACTTGTGTCACTTATCATAGTTCCAAACAAGCATAGATCAAAGCAGCCTCATCAACAGCAGGTATTTGTTCAGACATTTCTTTTCCATTCCAGAGGCAGAGCCAGTAAGGTTGCCGCAACCTATGAATTAAGCACACTTAAATCATGCTGCACAAAATATGAACCGTCCCTAACTCCCCCTATTCAGCCCTGGTTATAGGCAAATCATCACAAATAAAATATAGAATAAAGTTATTTCTGTGTTTTCCATCAAGCAAACATCTACTCTATATGGAAAAGATGCCAGTGAAGGCAAAGACTCCATTTCATCAACAGATGTGATCAGTCACAACTAATTCACAACGAAGTGTAGTGCGGTGCCAGCCTGGGCTCTTTATTCCCTGAAACTCCACAGGCAGAAGGCTCTCAAGTCCAGGGGAAGGCAATGACACCTGATACTTTCCACACAGCTTTTCCTGCTCATCAACTCTTGTTCTGATAAACTAAAATGGACACATCTTACTTCTATTTCTGTGCATTATATCAACCCCTGGCACCAGAGAAGTGACAAATAATCCATCAGGATCAAATCAAGGTAAATGATGGTAGGAAACTAAAAAAGCATTACAAATGTACCACTAGGAACAGGCAACATTAGACCTGTCACACAAGGAACAATCTAAAAACATATGGTGTTAAAATATAAACTCAATAATCCCAGTGTGACAAAGTGGTTTATCCCTTCCTGTCATATGGCTACTGTAGGGGATTAAAGGAGGACCTTGTCTACCTCCAGGTTCTGCTAAAGCAAACGGTCCATGCCTTTGGCATCTCTGCACTGAAAACACAGGCCTTACCAGTCAATACTATCAACACAAACAAAACAAACATTTTACCAGCACACAGCAGCTGTCAAGCAGCCACACTGGTTGTGAATATCGGGTTTGTGTCTGGCAGTTGTGAGGTAGCTCACTTTTTGGAGTGGGAGTTGATAAAAGGTTCTGATGCCCAGGCATTTTCTGAGGAGGAGATACCTGTCTTAGCAACAACCAGGAACAACACCAGAAAAACAAATACAAACTTCTAACTGGATTTTTTTCCCTTCATGAACAAAAGCAGACGGTAGGAACACACAACCAGAGCAGACACACACTTTTAAAGGCAAACCAACAAACCTAGCAGCCCTCACTCCTGAGGTTTGCTAACTGAAATAAGCTTGTCAACTGAAAACTTCAAAATGTTTTATTACGGAAGTGCGACAAGAGTAGAATATTACAAAGTTAGTCCTGAATTTATACTTTTATATTACATTTAACACTCCATGTAATAGCATTTTTAATATTACTTTCCACCCTGTAATGGTCTCTCCTCGTCTGATTGTGATTGGAATTTTAAGTGGAAAGTATCCAACATACAGAGCAGAAAACCTTAGAGGTTTAAAGTTTATTTTCATTTGCTTACATAAAACCAGAAAGAAGCATTTGCTGGAGATTTAACTTGACCTTAACTCAACTGAATACAAGCAAAAAATCACAAAGCATAAACAGGTTGCCTGAGGAAGTCCTTGCAAGAGAGACAAGTTGTGAATACCTTTCATGACCCATAATTATCACGGAATTTGACATGATGAAATAGGACTGAAAGGTTTTTTCCTCCATACATCACACGGTAACTGGATAAACAGATGATTCACATTCTTCAAGTGCTCTTACCTTTTCTCTGAATGAAAATCCTGAGTAGAGGATTGGCTGTAGAAACTGCTTTGTGATAATTGTCATCATTATTGATAGGCAGCAGGTCTCCGTGAATGTCCGTGTATCCCACCAGAACATCAACATTTGGGATCTTGTGCACATGCTGCAATAATCCATAGAACTCCTCAAACTTTCCAGGTTTGGATCTCTCCAGAGAAAACCGTCGAAATTCTGCTCCAAACTACAACAAAATATATCTTACATCATTAATGTGGAAGCAATAGAATTATTTTAATGTTAAACCAGAAACGTTATGGAATTAAAAGTGCACTAAAAATTACAACCAATAACTTCAACGTGGTAAAAAAAAGTCAGTTAAAACAGTTGGGTGTTTTCCCCAAAGTCATAACTAGTTTTGTACCTGAAAGAACATGTACTTTTGAGCATGCAAAAGCTGTTTCATTGGTCCATTTAACGGGAGCTCATCAGCACTAAGGTGACAAATGGGTGCAGGGATAACTGCAGGTTCTCATAGGCTCTTGAAGCAACCACACTGGGTAAGGGACAGAATTCAGAGGCAGCACTACTGTGGTGGCTCAAACCAGGACTGTGATCAACATGCTGTGGTATGTGACTACCTGGAATTTTGTTCCAAGAACTACCAGTGCCCTTGAGAGCAGCATGTAGAGATTGTTACACAACTGTGCTTCACCCACGCGAGGCTGAGCAGCCTTCACACCCCCAGTTGTTTGGCCAGGAAATGAAAATGCCACTGGGATGTGAAGAGCACAAAGAACTGTTGCTGCTTTTCAGTACAACCCACGTGCAGCCCAGCTTTAGGAGCTGATCTCAGGTCCACTCTGCTCCTACCTAAAGAGAGATATCAGAAGCAACCAGCCACTACCTCTAAGAGCATTCAGAAGATTCGTTTGCATGAGCAAGGCTCAAATCTTGATTGCAACACTCTTATAAATCAGGTTCTATCCAGGGTACAGAACCTGGATTTTCCCAATATGGCAAGACTCAGAAAATATGAAAAAAAAATAAATTAGTCACTGACACTACTGTCAGAGGTAGGATATGCTTGTAGTCAACATAATCATTCAACAGAAAACCCAGCTCACAAATCCACTCAAGCTCAGTCTCCTAAATCATCTCTAAAGCAAACACTTATTAAAACACATTGCTTATTAAGGCAATGATACAGTGGGGGCAGGCAGGAGACTCAACTGAGTGCCAAGAAAAGGATGAGCATTTGCTGTAGACTAGACAAATTGTGATTTTTACCACACATAACCAGTAAAATGTTGGTGTTCTGCCTAACAAGGGCAGGACCCAAAGCAAACAGAATACTGGATAAAAATTACTCCAAATCCTCCATATCAGGCGCATACACAACATACCAGAGATGTCAAAAGGAATTCAGAGATAGCAGCAGCCAGGTTACAAAAAACAGAGCAGATTGTATATGAGTTAAAGGATAATAAGCTAATAATTCAAAAAACCTCAGTTGGCTGCTTTTTTTGTATGAATTCTATTGCTGACCTACAGTGAAAATAAAGACTTTAAATAATTTCTTTCATAAGTTTCGTTTTAAGCAGAGCAGAAGGGCACATGGAACAAAATGCTCTGCGTGCAAGTTTGAGCCTCAGTATCACATACTTTGGTGTATGTTACACACAGCAGATGTGGAGGTGCACCTTACCTCACACCTGATTACAATCTTTTGGAGAATAACAGCTCTGGAGTTCTCACATACAAAGAAAGGACTGAAAATCAGGAGACAAGGACCCGTTGTTAGCACGTTACCACCATGCTAACTCAAAACAAGCTACACCTTCAGCACCCCACCTTCCTCCAAAAGCTTCAAATAAAGGAATTATCTGGGAACATTCCTCCTCTAAAAAACCTGCAATTACCATAGCATTAACTAATAAGGCAGAAGGGATGATTCACACCTGCTTACAAACAAAAGCCCAGCCCACAGGAGGAACTCCCATCACGTCAGAGACAGCACGGTTTAATCACGACGTCAGTGAAGGACTTCATCCTGTCTCAGATCCCCCAACTCTGGGAAGTATGAACCCCACAGGAACTCTTCATGCATGGCAGCAATCGAAGCTGTTTGCTTTCAAGGATTACACAGTTTAAACATAATTCAGCAATAAAAGTTTAAAAAGCCAACAACCTCACCCTCAGGTTGGAATAAATGTTGAATCTCATCACAGCAAGCAAAGGGCCAGATTTTCAAACGTGTGATTTTAATTTTTTCCATGTTATTTTATACATATTTGGTGCAAATACCAAGAGACTCATAAGCCGCTCATATTTCCTAACACAGTTTGCTCAATATCATTCGAAAGCAGGTAAAAGACACAAGCCCAACTGTGCAATTCCATTATTTGAACCCCTGAAATGTCTGCATTTTCTATCAGATGCTGCACTCCATCCCATGAAACAGGCCTGCACTTGATGTTCTAGAGGAGATGAGACACTGGAAGAGTAACTTAAGCAGAGAAGGCTTCTTGCCACCTGAGCTCTTCACTAGCACGGGCTGTTCCCCTGCTAACTCCCCCGGGAAAAGGCAGCAGAGCCATGGCAGCACACCAGGCAGGCACCCGGCATGCTGGCTTAACACTCACTTATGGGACACATTTTTAAGTCATCTGAACCACAGCAGAAAGCTGATCCGTGCTCTATGTTCTCTGCTGACAGAACATGAGCTGCAGTGACCTTCTCTGGCTTATCAGTTATTAGACTTTACCTGGAAAAAAATACTATTCCAAGTCATGAGAAAGGGGGAAAATCTGAACTTTAATATCTAGAGAACTAGATATTGATAGTGATACAGAGAACTATATAGATAGTGCTGGAAACCATCACTAGGGACTCTACTCTTGGGTATAAAATTTTATGTTCCATGACAAGAAAATGGGCTGACTGGAATTCAAGTAACTATGGGGAATCGCCAGTGCAAGTTCAGAGCAGTTACCCAAACTGAATAAACTAAACTAACAAAAGCATTGTGCTCATATAACTGCAACCACAGTTGGATTTGTGCTGGCCCAGCCTTGTCAGCTGAGGCACAATTATTGATTTGGAATATCTAAATAAAGAGCTGTACATCACTGAGCAGCCTTCAAAGCCCAGGCCACTCCACAGGAACGGCTCCCTCCACCTCCCACGCAGGCCTTTCTTCTTTCTCTGTAGAACTGCTCATTTTCATAGAAGGAAGATGACTCCTCTGCCATATTAAATTGAGGTGCTGTTAAATAATGCATTAGCAACAAGGAGCTCTAGGAATGCCTTGAATCCTGCTCCATAATATGCACTTAAGGGACAATCCCTATTCATTAGGGCTACACTTCTCTGTACAAACACCAGGAACACATCACATGGCTGATTCCCTAGATATATTTTAAATCAAGGAAAACACACAGTGAGGAAACAGTAAACCTAGAGTTTGGGGCTGAGGAAACAAGTGATTTGGGTTTATAAGCATATCATACTGATCATTTTCAACCTTGTAAGAGCATAAATAAGACTTCACCATCACAGTACCAACTGTCTTTAACTGGTATTCGAAATAACAGCTCTCAGATATTCCTGTGCTTTCTGGTTTTGGCCACATGAAAAATGAACACTTTAAAGAAATCATCCTCATTCAAGCTGTAGAGACCAACCACACACTTTGCAGAAGTTCCAGCACTATGATGCGTTATCCTTAGAAGTCCACACAGCTCAAGTCCTGACTGCTTCACCTGCACTGCTGCTGTAACACTTCACTAGCAGGAAAGGAGGGGACAGAACACAGGCTGCTCCCACTTTAAAAAACAACCCACGAGATCCATGTGTCCACCAATGGAAAGCACACTCCCATGTGGATGCACTTACAATCTGCCTATGCAATGAAAAAGGGGTTTCACCTCAACATTTATTTAACTAATAGCCTGATGCTCCACTTAATACTGTACATCCAGCAGTTTTACAATTGGAAATTATTACAAATATAAAGCAGAAAAAAAAAAACAAACTTCTCTCAGAATATCAAAGCTTTGTCTGCAAAACTCTGCCTAATCAGCAAATAAAAATTAAAAATAGAAGTGATGTGGATACATGCATGGGAGAATTTACAGTGCTGTGCAAAGCTCTGAGCACAAGACACTGGTGATCTATGCGGGAACACACAGGTACACACCCCTGCAACACTGCCAGGGTAAAAGTCTCTCAGGGCCTCTAAGAGAAGGCAAACTCCACTTTCGGATAAGCTAGCCAGGGCTTACCTCTACCTCTAATGTAAGCCTATGCTGTACCCCACAAAAAGCTACAGAAAGACATAATCATTAAGGAAAAAAAGGTAACTACAGAAACAGTCACTAACAAACACACTCATTGCAATTCGGACTAAGAGTGGGGTTTGACGCTTGCAAATTATCACAAAATTGTTAGGGCTGGAAGAGACCTCTGGAGATCAGATAGTCCCCTCCTCAAATATGTCTCTAAATACCTCTTTTGGCCCAGTTATCCCACGCTTTCCTCACAACACATATTTTTCTGTACGTCTTCTAGTCTGTGCAGAAACTTAGGGGCCAACTCCACTTACCTATTTTTTTTAAAACCACTTCAAAACCACTTATATTTTCTCCCCGCAGACAGCGCACCCAGGAATCGACCCCACCACCTTCCGCAGCCGCGGCCCTGGCGGGCAGAGGGACCGGGGTGGCGCGGGGACAGGTGCGGAGGGAGCGCCGGGGCCCGCCCGCCCGAGCCCGGTGGCCTGCGGAGCGCTCGGGCCCCGGCGGGGCCGTGCCCCGGCGGCCGCTCGGGCAGGTGAGTCAGCAGCTGTGCCCGTCCCTGTCCCCGCAGCGACACCGCGGCCCGAC
>VXBT01005394.1:360886-433528 GCA_013400235.1 Oriolus oriolus | reverse complement strand
GCCTTTTTTTTTTTTTTTATTGCTTATTCATATAAATACAAGTTGAGGTTTTGGGTCACAGCCCAGTTACATTTTGATTGAGACTTTAATTTCCCCTTTTAAAAAGTGTTTTAAATAAGTTGGGCCATATGGAAGTAGAGTTGTTCATCAACCAAAGAAACTTGAAGGAATTTGAAAAATATGGTTACATATTTCTGGAGCCATTTCTTGAGTATGGAACCAGCACCAGTACTCAAACTCCTGATTCAGTCATTTCCTTTGCTGGGATCAAGACTTAATCCGTCCATACCTGTGTTTTCACAGCTGCAAAATGGGAGCTACACCTATTGATGAGGTGCTTTACTTTTTTTTTTTTTTTTTTTTTGGAAAGCCCTTAATTAAAAACAAGAAAAGCAGAGGAAGATCATTTGCAAGGGTAGTAAACAGTGCAAAATGTGTCTGAGGGAATATTGCATGTTGAATGGAGAGGCACATCTGAGAGAGAAGCAGTGGCTAAAGGAGTGTGCAGTGAGACTCCTTCTCTGTTGTGTTCCTGTGTCATGCAGTTCATCCCTTCCCTGCTGCTGCTCTGAATTCTGCACAGTGAATGACATAAGCACCACGTGTAGCAGTGCAGGAAAAGCTGCACAAAACCTGCCAAAATGGGCTGGAGCTGTAGTGGAGTGGCAGGCCCAGCCTCTTTATGCCCCAGGTCAGGAGAGAAACGTGTGAGATACAACACGTGTGAGCTGGTAGTGAACAATTAACTTGGCAACATTCTCCTTCGGTTGGAGTCTGGATACCCTTTGGAGGAATGAAAGGGCTTCCCTGAGATGACAGGTCCTGCATCCTGACCCAGTGCTCGGTTCTGGAGTCAGTCAGGAGCTGCAGGGGAGCAGTGGTGTTCTGTTCACAGCATGGAGCCAGGAGCATGGAGACAGGGGCCAAACAGGGAGTTATGTAATGGATTCCCTAAGGGACACTGTAAGGATGGGATGGTTTCCTTCTGTCAAGACAAAGAGCAGCTGTAGAGTTGCTCTGCAATGTTCTCCCTAGCCCTGGGCTCCTTAGGAGCAATCCAGGCAGGGAGCTGGGATCCTGTAATAGCACACCCACCAATGTCACTTTATTCCCTTCCACAGCTAATTCCTTCACAAATACTCCTTTGCCATATCCTCATAAAGAGTCTGAGAGGTGGAATAGAGCCACTCTGGCTAGAAAGGGAAACCAGACTCAGTCTGTGGGGAGGGGAAAGTCATGATTGTCATGTGTCTCTTTCTCAGGGGTCTGAGGAGTGACAATGTGGGGTTACAGAGCACCAGGACAAAACAGTGGTTCTGGGTGTAGAAAGTTATCCAAGATAAAGCAAGGGAGGGGGAACTGTCTCAGAAGGGTTATTAATTTGTTCCATTTGGATGAAATAAATCGAAAGATTGGAAGTAAAGGAGATAATTTGTGTGAAATAGTAGGTTTAACATTATTTAAATCTGCACACTTGATCTTAGCCAAAAGGCTGAGAAAGAGGGAACAGACAGAGTTGAGTTATCCAGACTGCTGCTGGCCAAAACTGGATTTTGGAAGGTGATTGGCTGGTGACAATCCAAAATTATGGACAGCGAGTCGTGCAAAGGACATCAGCCAGCCTTTAATGGCTACAGGTGCTCAGGGCCCTGGCTTTAGTTCCCATCCTCAGATGCTGCCTCCGGAAGCACAAAAGGGACATACATATTTATGAAATACCAGGTTTTATCCTCTTTTTTTCAACTTTTCCATTTCTGCTGCCAGTTTATTCTCCCTGAGGACAGACTGCTTTAAACCAGTATGTCTTCAAAGACAGAATGCCTGAAAACTATAATTTTTGTTCAATTCAACTTTTTAGGGCAAAAACTTGGTTTTCAGACAGACAAGGCATTTAATCATCGGTAATTTAGAAGATCAGAACACTAAGATGATCTTGTCATTAATACAGAAATACCCTAAGTGTAGTTAGCAAACAGATTTATATGTAACTGCTCTAGATGTGAATTTAGCTGTTTCAAATTAAATGATAAAAACTACTTTATGGAGAACATATGCAATTATTATTGGGACAGTAACTGTGTCAGTGATGTTTTATTGCTCATGTTCTTTCCATGAATCCATCCCTGATGAAGTAGCAAAAATCTACTTCCATTATTTCCATAACATAAAATCTGTTGGTCCTCAAGAGCTTGAAGAGCCCAGGGATGCATGTTTTGGGAAGAATTTCTTCACTGAAAGGGGGGTCAGGCCTTGGCAGGGGCTGCCCAGGGAGGTTTGGAGTGCCCATCCCTGGAGGTGTCCAGGGAAGGGCTGGAGGTGGCACTCAGTGCTCTGGGCTGGGGACAAGGTGGGCATCGGGCACAGCTGGGACTGGATGGGCTGGGAGGGCTTTTCCAACTTTAAGGATTCTGGGGTTCTGGGAGGGGTAACTCGTCCTGGGGCAGCTGAGTTTTACAGACACTTGAGGCGTTTTGGCCTCATGTGCTCCTGACATTTCTCACGTGTGAAACGGTGATAATCCAGCAATGTTTGTGCAGTGCTGGGAGATAAGAAATCAGCATCAATCTTGCTCCATTGCATAGGGAGAGTTATGTTTATGATCAGGGAATGAACCGTGTTCCTCTTAACTGAATAATTTATTTATTT
Organism: Oriolus oriolus; assembly: GCA_013400235.1. Classification (NCBI taxonomy): domain Eukaryota; kingdom Metazoa; phylum Chordata; class Aves; order Passeriformes; family Corvidae; genus Oriolus; species Oriolus oriolus. The sequence goes on along the minus strand of VXBT01005394.1, from coordinate 430,882 downwards.
CACACGGTAGGAGCAGCAGTAGCAAAGCACTCATCATTTTATTAAAAAAAAACCCCTGGCTTATAGACTGTGTTTACCATGAGAGTTTTCTCTAGCCATTGCTGAAATGTTTTAAAACTTGCCATTTTAAGCTATGCATAAATAGCCATAGCTGATGTTCTGTGTGCTTGGGAAGGCAGAAAGGGTGACCTGATTACGTGTGTTCACAGATCTCTCTGCTTCACATTCTTGCAGACAGAACAACAACATAACTTTCTTCTTTCAGGATAGTTAATGTCCTGGCCCAGAATTACAGCACCAGATGTGTTGCCACAGAAACAATTTAAAGGGAGAAGGAATTGTGAGCAAATTGTCTTTCTTGTGGAAAATGTTTGAAAGCCTCTCCTTGGTTTCCCTGTTTCTATCTATGTGTGTGCACAGCAGAGAATAAGGGACAATTTTGCTTTTGTTTCATACATCTGCTAGTGGTTTAAAATTCTCTATACAGGGTTGAAAATTGAAAAATATTCTATTATGGGCATAACTTACGTACCTCAGAGACATTTTTTATTAAATCCTGATTCATTTTTAGAAACTTTTTTCTTTTAAAAATGTGCAACGTGCTAGCTGATTTGCTTACCTCCACTTGCAACATGCTTTGCAAAATATTTCCAGTCACAGTTGTTTTTGTGGAAGTAAGAAAACATTTGACTTTATGAAGTTATCCCAGATTTTGATGCTGAGAATTAAGATCACATTCTCCTTACTACAGCTGACATGCTGATGAAAAGAGGGAATGTTTACAGGAAATATTTTGATTTAATCTTGCCTAGGAAGCCTTAAAGTAGCCAAAGCCCTTGATTTTAGCTAGCATTTCTTTTTCTCAAAACAGTGGATACTCTGTTCAACATACTCTTTTCTCAGCTACTATGAAAATATTTGTCTGAACAAAATGCAATGTGAATTACCTTAATATGTCCTTTTCACTTTTTTGACCACGGAACAGCATCTTTGTCCTACAGTTTTGCATTCTGTTTGGGGAGAGAAATGAGAGAAACATCCAGGAAGGTCCCAGCCCTGGCAAAATTTTGAAAAGGCCACAGTCCACACATAAAGAGCTTTGTTTCCACAGTTCTTTGTCCTTCATGCATTTGGGAGGTCTTTGTCCCTGCACATTTTGAAATACTGCTGGCTGTGGAACTGAAAGAGCCATAACTGGTTTATCTTAGCAAAAGCCAAGGTGAAGTTTGGGTCTCTTTGCAGTGATGGAAAGATTTTGCCATATGCAGTTACATGCACGCTGCTGCCCATGATTTGGGAGGGAGAGGACACACAGAGTTATCCCAAAAAACCTCCTGTCCTTATTTGTGTGTTTAGTATTTCCCTCTGTGAGATTTATGATTATTAAATCTTTTTTCTTATAGCCAGACTTTCAAATGCCCCTGAGTCTGGAAATACACAATTTATTCCCCTTTTTTGCTCATTTTTATACAAATCTGGGATCTTTTCTTTTGATGCAAATTGTTTATAACAGAAATATATCCAGGTGTCCCTGAGTTAGGAGTAGTTGCTTATGCTTTTGAAAACAGTTTTCCCTTGTTTCAAGTGTCCTGCCAGAGTTCTGGTTTGAAATCTCTGAGCTCTGGAGCTAGGCTGCATGCCATGTCCCACACTGGAGTTCTGGCAGCTTCACAGGCATCTACATCACCCAACAAGATCTGCCAGGCCGATAAGAAACTCATTTCTCTCTTGCATTCCTTCTTCAGGCACAACTCCAGCCCTGGGTGTGGAAGGAATGCAGAGCTGGGCCTAGAGCTTGTGTCTGCTCAGGTTAGAAATGAACTTGCAGTGCGAAGTGTGGCTCTGAATCTGCGTCCCTGTTTCGCTGGGAGACCGCAGGTATTTGCATCCAGGTTTCTGGTTTGGGAGCTCTTCGGGGTGGAATCAGCCCTTATGTTTACAAGCTGATCCAAAGGTGCCCTTAATTAGTTCACATCTCTCCTGTTTGATTCCATGAGAAGGTAGCTTGGTGTTTCCTCAGGCAGCAGAGCTTTCCCAGACATTGTAAACTAGAAATATAGGTACTTGTAATTTTCTTTAAAACCTCCTTTGGGCCTGAAATGTCTTGTGCTTGGTTTCAATCCAGTATTGACTAAGACTGGAAAGTGTGAATAATGTCAGTTCAGCTGTACTTGAGTTATTCAAATTAATTTTAAAACTATGTACTTTCCACTTATATTTTCCCATAATTCTCTGCACTTACATAACCTCTGTTTTATTATTGAAATTGCTACAGACTTGAAGAGGGAAATACCATTTTCCAATACTGGGCCTGAACAGATAAACAGGAAGGCAATTCCAAGGCCTCAGTGTGCTTTAAAATCTGAATGTTTGCTGCTTTAATGTTGGCATGAATAGGTTTGTACTTCTACTAGTGCAGAAAAAACACTGCCTCAATAACCTTCAGTTTCCCTGTGCCCCAAATTTCTGAAATGTTTCCATTACGTAATTGAAATTTTACAAAAATAGTTTAGAAGATTCCTCCAGATTATAAGGAAGGATTTTGTTTGATGAGATCTGTAAAGTTAAAATAGCAGGCTGGGGTTTTCCAAATGAATTGACACCCATGGGTATTCCAAATGCAGCTGTTTGAGCAGGCATTGCAATCCAGTGCATGGATGTGGCTGAGACTTGATCTATACAGAAAGTTCATTGGCTTTTCTAAAGTTTTGAAGGTAACTGGTTTGTAGCAAGTTATTGACCTGGTTTTTTACAATGGGAGACAAAAGAAGAGCCGTTACACTGGATGGATCATGTGTGAAAATGCCTTGGTTTGAGTCCATCAGTAACACCCAGTGTTGTGTAAGTTTGTTGTATGGATCCATGTAGGTGCACATTTCTTAGTGCTGTTAGTACAGCGCCAAATGCCCAGACTGTATGGAAACCTGTCACTGTGCATTGTCTGAAATGGAGCCCAGACACTGATCTGGAAGGTGATGCCCCCTCTGAAGAGCCCTGGCATACAGAAATATTCCTTCAGTTAGGCGCAACAGCCACTGAGACAATAGAGCTGTCCTTTGTGTAACTCTGCTGCGGTCATTGGAGCCCGTTCCTAATTCCACAGAGGCCGAGTTGTGCCTCTCCCTTTTTCTGAAGGGTTCACATGCCAATGTGTTGTGCAACAACGTAATTTGTTAACAAATAAAGAAGCATTTAAATAACCTTAGAAAATCAGTGCGGGCATCCCAGCTGCCTGCAAACAAACAGCAGAAGTGCAAAACATTTAAGTAGCAATGCAAAGTATCTCAAAATTGCTTGAGCTTGGGTTCTTCAAGAACAAAACCACAATTGTAAGGAGAACATGCTCTGCAGGAGAAGGCTTTGGATGAGAACATACACAGCATCTTCTGGTAAGGTCTCCAATTCAGACATAATTTCTGTGCTGTTTTCTCCAGAGCTGCAGTAACACATGATGAATCTTTTCCCCATGTGTGTATGTATGAATTTGACTATGTTTAGTTTCATTTAAAGCAATAAGCGAGGATCTGTATAAATCAAGTCTCAGCCACTTTGACCTGTAATTGTCAAATTATGTTTACAACACAGTAAAACTGTATCTTCTTGTAAAATATCTCTCTTGAGTAAGCCAGGTCATACGGAGCAAAACTCCGCTTTTCTGGTAGAACATCGAATGCACTGCCTGCCCTTGCTGCTGTAATTGTGTCAGAGTCTGGCTTTAATCCTGGATCTGAATTAGTGTATTGCTGGAATCACTTGTCAATATGTTTTGTGTCTGAATGGCCATTTCTGAATGTTGATGATCACCCAAGGGTGACTTTCCACCAGGAAGGTCTCTGGTCTGTGCATTCTCCATGGCAGCTCTGCAGAGGATCACCAGTGGGAGTTCAGAAGATCGCTGGTCCATAGATGCTGAGTAGACCAGTCCAAGGTCTAAGAAAAACTCCTTGTGGTGCTGAAAAATAGGAAACACTAAGCAGATGTGTCAGTTGCAGTAAAAGCTTTGGGTCCTCAGGGAACAAACAATTGGGTTCACGGTCTTTGAAGAAGTCTGAGACAGAGAGCTGATTGATTTTTTTGTGCACAAAGCTGAAATGCATTTTCATGAGTGACTCTTGCCGTGTTTGTTGATGGTACTCATAACATTTCAAGGGACCTTAAATTACATTAGCTTTTGGCCTAAATGTTGAAGTGGTTTGATCTCGACTGATCCTGCTGAGCAACTTCTACTTAGCACTTCCAGTCGTGTCTGCCTTTTTTTTCCAGTGAGTAACTCTCGTGTACTTGGGCTGGGTGTTCGGGGGGCCTGACATTTCCAGGAATTTGTTATCTCTGGCAGAGGCCTCGTTACTGTCAGTCATTGATAAGTGGGACAGTAAACATGTTGCTGATGAGACAGTGCACCTTCAGTGGCTGAGCACTAGTCTGATTTCACTGCACACAGTGGTCCTCCAGAGAAAAATTCTTCTACCACTCATTAATTTTTAAAATTTCTTTACTGTATGATTTTGGCTGTAACTTCTCTACTTCTTGCTCCCTTCTAATGCAGAGTTTTTTTCTTGTTTACAAAGTTACATTAGAGCCATCACTTTCTAGTCTTGCTAGAAATACTTCTGAAATAAGGGTGGCAACTCTTTAACTTTTAATGAATATGAAAAGGGAGTTTTCACATGACCAAACAGATTCTTTCTATTTACTGACTGTGAAATACTTGAATTAAATAGCAATAACAAAAGCACAGGGCTGCAGAAAGGGGGATTGTAGAGGCCAAGGCAGATCTCAGTCAGTTGTTCTGATGGATGGCACAACCACTCTCCTTTGGAGATGTGCTGTCAGAACTGGTTTTGTGAGCCCTCCCTACCAGACTTGCAGGAAAACAACTGCTTTAGAAAAACCACTTGAAACAGCCCTTGCTAGGATGCCTTCTTTAGGCCGGAAGAGATTTAAGGGGCACTCCAGGAAGTCGCTGTCACTGTAGGTTTTGTAGTGTTTCCTGGGCAAATGATGCCCGAAGTCAGTACACAAGTTTGCCTCCTCTGATTTTATAATTTTCTAGAGAGTATTGCTGTAATTCTGTTTAGGCTTGAAACAATCCAAAGCTGTCTTCTAGGCAGGGCCAGACTGACAAAACTTGAATATCTGGTTTAAAAGTTAATGTAGTCCAGTTTAGACTGCATTTTCCTCAGCTGCTCACTGCACCATTTGTATCCTAATGCACGTCAGCCTTTCAGCTGTTTTCAAAGCCATCTCCCTTTGAATGTTTAATATCTAAGAACCAATTAGTTCCATTTTGTTTTCTTTGGATAGTTTGCAATTAAACATTCTTTCAAGTGGGCTTTATTTAGCTAATTCCATCGCAAAAATAAGCTCTAAGGGAATGAAGAGAAGTTCAAGTTAGCCAATGTTTATTTTTATTATTAATAATTTACATTATGGGAGTCCCTAGGGGAGCTAGGGCCCCACTAAACCCAGTTTCCTCTGCATGTAATGACTGTGTCTCACAAGACTTTATTCAGCAGAAGATTCCTTTTGGCTGCTGTGGCTCAGTGCAGGGGACCTGCTCCACGCTGCAGGGAAAGGACTGATGAAGAGCACATAAAGACAAATCAAGAATCATTATTGTGAAGAAGCTTAAGCTAGGCACCAGAGGGAGAATCTGATGCATCTTTTCTAAAAAGGAAAAGAGAGGCCATGCTTATGTATTTTTCCAGTTTGAGTGCCAAATCATGACCTCCAAGGTCTTGTTCATCATCTCTGAAGTGATGGTAATGCTCCCAGTGACTCTGATGGGAGCAAGACTGAGCAGAGAAGTGGTGGTACTAAAAATCTTATCTCTTTCTGGACTAGCAGCAGGGGACTCTTTATATTTTAAAAACACACTGATGGGCAAAGTTGGTTTAAAAACTGTTCTTGCTTAGTCAGATTTCTATCAGAAGTTATGGTTTTCACAGTGTCTGATCCTCAGTAATTGGTCTGCTTTGTGTTTTACAGAAGTCTTGAGAGAAATAATTTGGAGCCCTTTGCCAAATTCAAAGGTGACGCAGAGCCAGCCCCTGGGTTTCTGTAAATGGGCTGAACAGAGTTAGAGCAGTTCCCATCACCTGAGGGATCCTGCTCTCTGTGGGATCCCTGTGTGAGTTAAGGGGTAGCAGTGACGTTGGGATGAGCAGGGCTGCGGGGTGCAAGAGCCTTCGAGCAAGTGCAGCACCGCAAATTCTCCTGTCGGAGGAATTACCATCCTCCTCCCTTCCCTCTCTGTGGAAGCATCAGGCTTTGCAGCACTCTTTCCATAATTCCAAAGGCAAGATCTAGACAGGAGTTTTCCTGACCATATTGCTGTCCTCATTAGTTCAGTTTAAAGGGGGTGAGACATCTGGTTCCAAGTACAGCTGTGTGGTTAGGATGGAGGGCTTGTTCTCTCCACAGAAAAATCACTAAATCTGGCCATTTAAGACACAGATTTTATAGGAGCTAGAGCTGGGCTGTGCAAAGTTCACCTCATTAAAAACAAGCCCAAACCAAATAAAAGCAGAGAATAACAGCATAAAAAATGTGGGCCATGACTGTCAGAGCATGTGTATTAGGAACTGGTAAGAAGCGAAGGGAAAAGTACAGATATACCCACATGCATTCAAAGTTCTTGGTTTTTTCCACAAGTAAATATTTGGCTTTAAAGCAGAAACCTTTTTTCCCTTCAATTTCTCTCTTCTGTAAGATTTTATATATTCTTCCTCTTTTTCCAGTGTTCTTTGAGATACCGATCCTAACTTAGCAACTTCATTATTTCTGTGGCACAAGATTATCTTGGTAACATTTATGGGAATAAACCATGGTTGCCATAGGAAGTGGGCTGGGTGGTTCAATTCTTAGTAAAGGGACAATTTTCCTGGTCAGGCAGGTAAATGACATAGTTTGTCCCACTTCAGAAGCACCAGGATATTGGCCTTCAAAGAATTCCATTTTTGAGGATAACAAATTACATCCCTTATGCTGTTGGACATCAGATTTCCCTCTTGCTGGAAGTTTGCCATCTGATTTGGTTAATTTACCCTTCTCAGTGTAATAATCAAAGCATTTACCTGTCCATCATGGTGGCTGCTATTGAGACTTACTCGTGGGACTTTCCACAGCCCTAAGGCTGAGATAAAGGACCTTCCTTATGCCATAATTAACCTGGAGATGGGCTCCTGCATGAGAAGGCTGGCTGGAGACATGATCACACCCAATAAGTGTGTTTGTAACACACATTCAGGCACAGGTTGGGGAGAGCAAGGAGAATGAGGTCTGTATTACAGAGGAATGATCCTTGGGGTTCATGATTAAGAAGAAGGAATCTCTCAAGGCCAGAACTGGTGGGATTCAGTGCCTTGCTGCCAGGCAAATTTTCCTTTGTCCCAAATGGAGGAGCCTGTGCATCACTTGTAAACTGCTGTCTCTCATCTGCTTCTCGTTCGGAGTTTGGGCTGCAGTGTGCTTACAGTGAGGCTGACTGCACACTCCAGTTCTGCCCGCGCTGGAAAGGCCAGCCTGTGGAGCCTGCCACATTCCTGAGCCCCTGACTCAGCCTTGCAAGTTTGTCAGCAAGCTGGAAATTGAAACCAGAGGAGCACAGCAAGGCCCGTGCTCGTAAATCAGCTGGTAATGGGTGAATGGTCCTGTGCCTCCCCCAGGAGGAAAGCCAGAGTCCATGGAGGAGCCCCCAGCACCTCCAGAGCTGTGACACGGGAACGTGGCCAAGGGCTGTGCCATGGGCTGGCACAGGATGGGAACCAGGGTTTGGTTATGGGCAATCGCTGCGGCTTTCCTTAGTCCGACATTGCCAAAACGCCCCAGTGGGATTTACAGGCAGCTGTGATTCCAGGGAACACATTTCCATGAGGGAAAGGGCACAGTCCACGGGGTGATCCATGCTGAGCTCCCCCGGTGCTCGCTGGCAGCTGCTGCCGCTGGTGGGAGGCACCAAGTGGCCACGACATCATGTCTTGGAAAATAATTGCCAGGTCATTAACTGGGTCAGGCCAACTTCTGCTGCCGGATTCTACTGGGAATCTGGAGTAAATGGCTGATTAATTTTCTCTGGATGTGCACACTGTCACTGAGAACAGAACTTGGAGCTGCATGCTGAGATGGAAAATGATTGGAAATACAGGAACATTTCGGGTGCAGGCTTGAAAAGCAGCTCATCCTGGACTTGAAATTTGAGTCCTGTATTCAAAGAACCCCTTAGAAAGGGGGCCATCAGACCTGACCTCCAGCACGGGACAAGCTGTCTGAGAGCACCGCCTATGATATTTAAATGTATTGCTGCCTAGGAAGCCTGGACTCCAGAATGCCATTTCCAGAAGCTGGCATGAAGCTATGGGAGGGCCTAATGAGTAAAGCAATAACTTGGATCAAAGCTGTTTATCTGATTTTCTTTTAATGGCTTGAGAATGGCTAGGAGGAAAATATGCAGTATTTAAATATATATTCAAGAGTTAAATCTGCATAGATAAAATTTGCGAAAGTACCAAAACTAGTCACACACTGAAGTTCTGCCTTTCTAAATAATGTAAGCTCTGAATATAATTCTTATTAAAAATCTATTGAAGTAGCTCCTAAGAGCCTAAAGTACCTATGAGAATGGGATTATATTCCTGAATCATTTGACATTTTCAAAATAAGACATGACAGATATAAATTCGGTGCCAAGTAAAGGGCCCATCTCATAATCTGAGTTAAACAGGCTTAGGTCAAGAAGTTCTGTGGAATATGTGCAACTACACAGGGGAGCAAAAGCTTCCATCTGTAGCAAAACTGTGATGTAATTGCTCCTATTGCTCAATCTTAACCCAGCAGAAATGTCTGATGAATGGGTGGAAGCTGTTTGTGTCCCTTCTCTCCCTTTTCACAAATCTGTTTTACCAGATAAAAACTCAATATCAAGCACACATTTCCCGTGTCTGTGTCTGCAGTGGCCCTCCCCTGCCTGTGGTGGGCAGTTCCAGCTCACACGTGCTGGTGTGAGACACCAGCTTCACTGCAATGATAACCACAGGTCAGAGTCCCTGTGTTAGAGTGAATTACATCAAACCTGTTCAGGTTCTGCTGGGAATCCTTGTGCTGGGAGTTCTTGCCACAAAGAGGATTTGTCTGAAGAAAGGATCCCTATTTGGGTGTGATGTGTTAAAATACCTATTTTGAGATGTGTTCTGAGATCAAGGGCACTGTGTCTCCCTAATTCAAGTTATTTTTCTTCTCCTGAAAATAACCAGATGATTCTTTCTTAGTTCTGCCCATAACTTTATGAATAGAATATTTGTCAAACAGCTGAACAAAATTGCTTAAAATGTAAGGGGTTTGAATGATAAATTTGGAATGTTTATGCAGCACAGTAGACATTGCTACTGAGGTCAGTGGTTTTCCTGAGGAATGCTGGAGAGCAAAGATTAAACACAGTGTGTATTTTCCCAGTGGATTCAGCCCGGGGCTGTGCCCAGACGGTCACTTCACTCCTGCTTCACTCAGCCTTCATCACAGCCACCTTGAGGGTAATGAGGGCTGAGTCAGGACCTTATCGCCTCTCATTCATTCCACGGGCTGGATTCTTTACATGTCCAACACTGCAAAGTAAGTGCCAAAGCCCAGACATTTCCACCTATTCCACAGTGCACTGAAATCACTCAAACTTCAGTGGTCCAGGCCTAGACCAGCCCTGAGACTTTGTTCAAAATCTTTGACAGGATTGTAACACAGGGTGGCAATCTGATTTTGTTTCTTTATCAGTGTCATGAAAGACAAATGCCATTGTCTGCTGCAAGTGTTTCTGGATACAACCCGTCAGCAGCTTTTAGAAGGGTCAGTTAAATCCATTGTCCCTATGTTTTGAAATAAGCAAGAAGAAAAATCATTGTGATTACGTCAATGTGATGGTAGACAAACACAGCCAAGTTTGCAAAATCAGGCTTAAATTTAACTTATGCTAAAGATTTTTGGAGTTATTATGTTAGGGTTGTCTTTTCACCCATGAAGTGTTTGCAGTGTGTATTTCTTTCAGTTAAAACCCTGATCCTGATCCAGTTGTAGCAGCAAAACAGTTCTGGTGGAATTTATAATAAATTCAGGGAAGCAGAATGAAAACGTAGCAGCTTTGACTGAAGTTTTTTTTTTGAAACAGCCGATGATTAACAGGAATCACAGCTCATTCCTGAAGTCCAGAGAAGGCCTCTGAAGGCCCTAAATATTCATGTACTGAATCAGTGCTGATTTTGGTTCTGTACAGTGAAAGCTGAGTTTCAGTAGAGATGGTGCAGAGCCAGTACAGACCAATGGCACGTGTGTTTGGCTGTCATGAAGTGAATTTTATAAAGCCATGCTATAAAAGATGTAGATTCCAGGTGGCAACTCTGCAGTAAATTTATGTGCTCTGCTGTGCACAAAACCACCCAGGGAGTCTCCTGATAGGCACAAATCTAAGCCCCAGATTTCAGCGTGAAGGCTCCAGTCCCTCCAATGAACTGTTTGGCTTAGCAGATACTGAATTAAGTACTATGTTGTGATAATACAAAATGAAATCAACTCTGTTTGGTTCCCACAGCTAGAAGATAAAATGGCTCTCTTGTCTTTCCAAGTAAAGTGAGTGTAATATTTATGAATAAAATTATGTGTAACAATAACAAGGGTCTAAAAGTGTAAGGAGAAGGTTTGCACCAGGCAGGGGAAGGCAAGTTGTCATGATCACATTATGTACCCACAGCCACAACGTGACCCTCAGACACTGAGGTTATTAACAATTGATGTCTGTCAGTAATTGTGTTTATTTTCTATAGTGACAATAACTTGCTTGATTTCAGCCTGGCTTTGGTGTGTCAGGCCAGTGAAGAGCAGGTAGTGCCCCACTGGTGAGGTCTGGAGCCCTGTGCAGGCTGCCAGGGCCCACAAACAGCTGAGGGAAGCAGAAGCTGGGGCAGTTTTTGCAGAAACACAGCCAGGAGAAAGTGTCTCCTACCCGCTGCCCATTCACAGCTGGAACATTACAAACTTTAGGGAAACATGAATACTTTCCTCTAGCAAGGGTTCAAAAAGTGGACCTCTTGGAGATGCTAACACCAAGACATGGCTACTAATTTAAAGCACAGAACACGAGCAGAAACATTTTGCAAGAAGTCGGTGAGTCATATTTTCCTCATAAAATTGTTGAAACCATTGTGCCCAGAAACAATTAAAGATGTGAGTAGGGCTGGAAAAGTTTAGCCATAAACACAAACAGACACCATTATTCTGTTTGTAGAAGGTGAAGGTCACTTGGCTTGAGGAGCATCCTCAGCCTCAGGGAGAGGGAGCAGAAGATGCAGTCTGTGTGTCCTCGCTGCTGGAGCAGCCCCAGCGTGCCCGGGCCCTTGGTCACACCAAAGCTGAAACACCAATAGCCTGTTATGGCAAATGGACCACTGAAGCAGGGCTGAACAAACCTACTCCTTTCATCTGGGAAAAAATCCTTTTTTGACTTAAAGGTACATTTCTGGGACCTGAAGTCTCAGTTGTACAAATCACACACATTAAAATGCTAGAGCCAGTGAGTCCCTGGCAGCTGGGAGGTGTGCCCAGGACTCACAAGCTTTATATTTTGTCAAGACTCCATGGTTTTTCCAGTAGTTTGGTGTTCCAGTTGCCCCTGGCAATAGACTCCTTTATTTTGTCCTGCTATTTCTGTGCTCTGCACATGCAGCCCCCAGCTAACTGCGGTATTCGTGTTCTGTGCTTTTGGGGAGGAGTAAAGGAGAGGAAGTTCCTCTGTTCCCCAGGGCATAATCCCTGTTTTTATGGGATTTGGACACACTGCCTGCACAGCAGAGGTTACAGGTTGGAAGGCAGATTTGAACTGAGCTTTGCTGGGGGTCCTTATCTGACTTATTTCTACCCTAAAGGGAGGGTAGAATTTGAGATGTGTCCAGATGCTTTTTCTCAGGGGCACTTGTAATGCAGCTCAGCACTTTTATACAGACACTCCAGCTCACAAACCCTCTGTTTAAACAACTGCATTTATAAGGGTCACAAATAAAATGTTTTCTTGACATCCAACTTTTGGTCTTCTGCTCAGAAGTGTGATATGAGCCGTAAGATTTCTAGGTCACTACAAAAAATACATGTGCAAGGGTGTACCAAGAGGTACTGGCTTTGTTGGCATTATTTTGAAGCAAGAAAGATAACCCCTCTAATGGTGCTTTATTTCAATTCTCTTCATTCTTAGGGAATTGGGAAGATGTGCCTGTGAGTTGCTTTTGAGAGGAGCAGTGCATTGGAGCAGAACAGGACAGGGTCAGTGGCCTTGGGGACAGAGCTTTGGGCAGTTACAGAAAGCAAATGACCCTGGAGGAGCTGAAATGCTTTTGGCCGTGCCCATGTGAGGGCCAAGGCATCTCTGGCTTCTACTGAATTGCAGCAGTGCATCTCCTGGAAATCCAGAATTATACCGGATTTATAAACACACGTGGTCAGGTCTAGGAAATTTTGGCCATTTAGTTCTTTTGCTAATTGAGTTTTGGGGGTCTGTACATTTCCCACAGAGTCCTTCACATCAGTCTCACAGATTTTAGAGTCTTCTCATCGTTTTCCACTTCCTGTTCCCTGCCAGGATCTGCCTGGTTCTGTTTGTTCCGTATCTATGTGCTCCAAAGGCTTTCAGTCTCATGTTAGGCAGGCTTTAGAGCAGCTGCTCTTGCACTTTCTTCCTCCCTTATACCCATGAACTGAGTTTCCCAGGTTAAAGAGCTGAAAAATAGATCCTGGGAATCTGGCTTAGCCTTGATGAGGGATGTGGTCAATAACCACAAGGCTATTCCTTTTATTTCTTCCTTTAACAGCTTGTTATGCAATTACATTTTTCAGTAAGTTGCATGCTCTTTTCAGGCTAATGGTCCTTTTGATGGGGTGACAGTTCACAGACTTACAAACATCTGAAAACTAGAGGGAAGCATGGAAAATATTTTGAAACTTCAGCTGTGATATGATGCAAGTCCAAGGTCTGATTAAGGGTGTTAAGGAGGATCTTTTCAGAGCAAGAGAATATAAGCGCTGTATGGTTTGATTAAGAGGTGGTGAAGAGGCACCTGAATTTTCTGTGTAATGGATTTCTATGGACACTCCTGAGGCTGTGGAGTCACGTGAACTTCGCTCCTCTGAGCAGTGAAATACCTGGCCATGCTCAGCACCTCTTTGCACACCGGAGAGCTCCCAGGGCAGGTGTCTGTTGGCTGGGATTTATCATTGTCACATCTTGTTCTACAGTGTTCTGCCTGTTTTTCCCAGGTGTATTCCTGAGCTTGGCACGGCCCATAGAACAGGCAAGGAGATGGGAGTTTAAACCTCAGCCCGGGGAATTGGCTCAGTGGCTTCTCCTGAACAGGCAGGATCTCTGCAGGATCTCTGCTCCTGGGGATCCAGGACAGCTTTTGTTCCTGCATTGGTAGGTGATGGTACCAAAACCACGGTCACTGGCAGTAATTCCCTGTACTTGTAGACTAGCCCAGAATTAGCAAAATACTCTCAAATCGCCTTCCTCTTGGGGAGTGTATTGAACCATTCAGTTCTCTACAGGCAGCCTTTACAGGCAGGGAGGAGGTTGCTCTCCAAGTTAGTGACAGAGCCAGGGAAAGAGTCTTCCACTGACATTTCTGGGCTTGTAGTCTGACTAATGGTAGCCATGCTAAAGGGATAATGTCAGGCACAAGGGCTGAGTGCAGAGTTCCTTTCCAGCATCCCCTCTGATGGATTAAGAGTGTTCTTCAGAGCACATTCTGTAATGTGGGACAAAGTTCTGCATGGAGCATTCAGAGCTCCTTCCTGGAGTTTGTACTTCTCTCTCCAAACGCATCCTCCAGCTTTTTGTTATACCCAGATTTACTCACTTGTGGTGTTTACATTACACCAGCTTGAGGGGGAAAGGAAGGGAATTTTTCTGTAAATGAACTGTCTGTGTGATTTTCTACAGCTGCTTTGAAGGATATGTCTGTTACTTATATTGGGACTTGGATTCTATAGACATATGGCAGAGAACACAATTCTCCAAAAAGCAAGAGTTTGACTGATGGAAAACGAGAGAGCAATCCAAGAGAAACCCTGCCAGAGGAGGAGCATGAACCTGAAATTTACTGTTGAAACCAGACTTCTGCCTTGGGCTTAAGCACCACACAGCCAATTCTGCCACTGACTGCAGTGTGGCTCTGCACAGATGCAAGGAGCTGCGTTTTGGACCTGACTAAGTCTGGAGCTTAAGTATTGTTCTGGCATCCACACTGATTTGGAAATACACACGTTGGCCTGGACTCCTGAAGCACTGGGACAATTACAGGGTTTTTAAAAAGTCAGAAATGTAGAGAGGCTCTGAATTGAGGCTATTCTGGCTTTTGCATAGTGAGTTTGTAAAATCAATCAGAAATTGAAGAGGGCATGAGAGATTTCATTTTAGACCATTCAGTCCCTTATTAATTGTGCCGTGGATGGCAACACAGGAAACGTGAATTGCAGACAAGTCTTTTTTTTCAATTTATTCTGCTGTATGTTGTTTTGACTTTGCACTTCCATGCAGCTCACCACTTGCAGCAGCACAAGAACTGCCAAGAAGGTCTGGCCTCATCTGTTTTTGTGTTTTGTTGCAGGAGCCAGCAGACTCGCTGACTGGGAGCCATGTCGGTCAAGCTCACGTTTGTGTCCCCTGGGGATGGGGGTGGGATCAGCAGGAGCTGCTCCTTCACTGGGTTCAGCACCGTGCAAAGCAGGAAACTGGCGTAAGTGACCCCAAAACAAAGCCCCTGATCCCTGGGCAGCAGGCTGGGAGTGCATCGGCCTGAGGCAGCTTTGTGGAGATATTGTTCCTTCACTCCCTCAGCAGCTGTGCTTCCAGCAGGCTGCCCCACTGCTGCAGCTCTGCACCAGGGACAGCTGGGCCACGCAGGGGATGCAGCTTTTCCACTAAAAACGCTCCTGTGCTTTTTGTGAATTTGGCAATCCCTGTAAATCCCTGTAAATCTGGAGTGCTTTTAGAAGATAGGACCTATAAATGGAAAATTAATACGATCTCTGACTGCCAGTGCATGCTAGAGCAATAACAAAGTGAATCATTTAGCAGCACCATATAGAAGCACTGGGAAGTGTGCCTCCAGGAGTGTTGTACTCAAAGAAATCCAGTTCTGTATCAGCAAAATACCTGACTCATGTAACAAAATACCTTCTCAAAGAACCAGATGACTGAATTAAACTTTTGGTTAAACACAGCATGGTAGAGTATGAGCAAAAAAGGAAATCCCAGTATGGTTGTGATGCAACCAAGAACTCTCCAATTTGAATAAATTAATTTGTTGGTGAAAGTGAAAATTAATATTACCCCTAGATATCTTAAAATCACACCAGCTACTAAGATCTGGAGAAAAACTCTGTCAGATTGCATAAACAGGCTTGAGCTCCAGTCTGGAGTGGGAGTTCTAGCAGGGAAAGGATCCATCAGGAGCAGTGGTGAGCAGCTGTTTCTCCAGCAGGCACAGCCCAGCAGGGTCCCAGTGCTCCAGACAGAAGTTCATATATCCCTTAGGGTTATCCTCTTACTTCTAGCGGCAAAGCTTTCCTGACCAAGTGCCTCTCTTTATGCACTTTTATGATGTTGTTTTTCATTGTTTAAGTGTGCAGACAGACAGTTTTGTTCAGGAACCACTGCAGTAAGGAAGATTTCTGTACTAGACACACAGTCACAGCCCACTGAACATGAGAGCCTGCCCTGGCACAGACAAGAAATTTTTTAATCACCCTTTCCTAACTTATCTCTCCCTCAGGCACTGTTGCAAAACTCAGCAGGAGCTTGCAGGGGCCCTGTGCAAGGTCTGTCCAAAGGATGACACACAAATCAGGCCCACATGGACATTCTTGAGCAGATGCTAAATATACTTTTGCTTTTCTTTAGCAACTTCCCCTTGGGTCTCTCAGTCAGACACACAATTTTGTATTTCCCCACCAGGGTCTCCACAGGAAGTCAGTGTTATTACTGTTATCTATAAAGTGGGAAATCTGATACTCAAATTACCAGGTTCACAAGGGAAAGCAGCAACAGAGCATTCAGCTTTTAGCTCCTGGCCCTACAGGCCATGTCAGCTACTTAACTTTTGTATGAAATGTATGAAAATGGGATTCTTCACTTCAGTGCTCAGATGGGCTGTGGCAGCCGGTGGGAGATGCTGAGGAAAAGGGGGAGTGGGAAATCCCAGCCTGTGTGCAGTACTGAGATGCTGTACTTTCAGCTGAAGGGAAGTCATTTCCAGAATTTAGGATCTGCACTCCAAAAATCTGAAGGTAAATTCCACAATGAAACAAAAACCTAGGAGTAATTTGGACTTTCTAATTTCACAATAGCACAATTATCTTGTCTCTTCTATTTGGTATCTTGCTAATTAGAGTACTCTAGAGCATGGAATTAGGTGCTATTTCTTCTTAGCATGAAAGGATTTTAAGAAATGAGCCTTCTAGCAGACTCTTTCAACTGCTCCTATTGTCTAGACTGTCCCTTCCAGTGTTATTCCTGTTGAAACTATCTCACTTTGCCTGGAATACTCAAAGATACATTATCATAATAAAGAAAAGTAATATTAATGTAAGGTTCTAATTTAACACCTATGTTCCTTGTTATAGGTAAGCTGAGCTCCAAATGGTTTGGTTAATTAATACTTTACATTAAGGCATCATAAAAAACCAAGGTAGTCAGCGGTGTGAAGAAATTAAGTATCCAGTAATGTTTGGCAACACCTCGTTTATCAGAGTTTTTGCAGAACAGATGTTAAAAACTGGAGTTAAGAGGAAATTTAGGACAAGGATAATTAAAGTGGTTACTCAGGGGCTTCTCTAATAGGACTAGGGACAGCTCTCAGGTGTGTTGGGTCTGGGCTTTAATCACCCAGCACAATAATCTCCTTAGGCCTCCAGTTACACGCCTGGAACTGAAACCAGCCAGTGGTTAACTACTGAGCCTGATGAGGTTCATAATTTCTCCAGGTGGGTTGAATTTAGGATGGAAATTGTAGAAAAGGTAGAAAGCGTTTCAGAGAGCAGCTGCCTGGTTTGGTTTGGTTTGGTAGATGGGAAACTTCTTTAGGTAATGTTATTTTAGAGGCTTTGCTTAGAGGGATTATTAACAAACTTATATAAAAATAGCCAAGACTTAGGGGAGTACATAGATAGAGGTAAGCCAGGCAGGAATTATTTGCAGAGAGCTCATTTTCTGCTTTAAAGTTGGCTGTAACTGATGGTTCAGAGTGTTCTAACTCCTTAGGTTGCTGGCACAAAAATTTCTGTGCCAACAGTGTGGGGGACTTCTGGTAGAAACAATATTTAATTTTGATTTTGCAGTTGCTTTTAAAAGTAATTAGCTGAGGTGTTAGATGCTGAAAAAAACTCTTGATAATTATAACTTGTCTGCAATCTGGGCCTGGCAGTTGGCTTTTCAAAACTGGGTAGTGTTCTGAGCCATGGTTTAAATGGATGCTGAGTGCAGGCACAGAAACAGCAGTTTCTAAAGGCCCTTTGGGTGAGCTTTGCCACTCAGACCTTGAGCAGCCAGAACGTTGTTGCCAGGTTTGTGTGGGTTGCAGGTGGGAGTCAGGGTGGGCCTGCCCTGGCCCTGCAGCAGGGCTCCCTTGTGTGGCTCTGCGGGTGACCCAGGCTGTGCCCAGGCTCTGGCAGCTGCCCTGCCCTGCTGGGCACACAGAGCCAGCACTGTGGGGTTTCTGTTATCTGCCAGAGTGTTCTCATGGGCCCAAGAACTTGGTGATTTTGAGCAAATGAATATGGGATTGGATAGAACTTGTGCTCTGGTGTTCTGTGGCTCAGGCATCTCTCTTCTTCCGAGTGATGGGGTTTGCAGCTTTCCTGAATTTCTTTTCTCTTTCTACAGCAAGTCCCTCAGCAGAAGTTCAGTGAGATCAAGGATGTCACTGAAACCCCCCAAGGCCTATAACTCCCTGCAGAAGGGGGCTCTCATCTGGGATCCAAAGCCACAGCAGGTGAAGAAAATTTTTGAAGCTTTGAAGAAAGGACTTAAGTAAGGACTTTTTCAATATTGTGATTTGCCTTACCTAGTCATGCTGCTTAAGTCTGTGTGTCACTGTGCTCTGTCTCCATCTGGCATCTCTGAACGTGTGTGGTGACTTCCCCAGGCCTGGGGCCTTGTAAAACGAGTTCCATTCACTCTCAGACAGTCTGCTCGCAAGCAAAGGCCTCTGAAGTTTATGTTTGTTCCTAGTTTATTGCACTACAAAAAGTGACAGTGAACTCTGTCCATGTCCTGGGGAGGAGCTGAACTTCCATGAGGAAGGGAGGCTTTCAGGATGGAGTGGCAGGGTAGGGATGGGACAGCCAGACCTGCGGAGTGATTGGCAAAACGCTTCTGGAGAGGGAACTGTGTGGAGTTTGCTTTGACTCAAAAAGCTGACTTAAAATTGAGTCTGAAAATGAGGGTGTGCCCTCCAAAGGTACAGTGGGGAGGCTGGTTCATCAACCACTTCTGTTCTCCCTGTGCTAATCACTGAACACTGACAGAGGGAGCTGTTCTTGGAGGGTGTTAGGATGGGGGTTTTTTGTTTTTTATTTTTTTTCTCCATCTTTTAATAGAATTAAACTCTGGAATTGAGAAGTACTCTGATCTCCAGGTGTCTTGTAAGGCAAAGGTCTAAGCAGGTTCACCTGAAGACTTCAGCTTTTTCATTTCCCAGAATGTTCTGAATTTATTATCACAGGAACTTCATTTACACCCTGCAGCTGCTATCAGAAGATAAAATACCTTCCCTTGGATTTGTAAACCCTGCAGCTCTTTCTGCTGGCACCCTCCTGACAGTTCCTGCAGCGTGTTACTGCTGTCTTCCACGTTTTGCTGCTGTATTCATTTTGGTCATAGTTTGTTTTCTTAAGCAAAGAACATAAAATGCACTGCAGTAACACTTTATAAAGTCAGATGTGGCACGTTTTTAGGCCAATAAAAGACTATGAAGTCTTAACCCTAAAAATATCCACCAATGTCTTATTAGAGGATTTAGATTTAAAAGAAACAAGGAAACCAAATGTTTTTGCAGAGTTGAGAATTTATCCGAGCTTAGGGAGGAGAAACTATAAAGTGGATCAGGATTTGTTCCCAGTTTTGCAGGGAGTGCCACATGATCAGCCTCCTGCCAAAAGTGAGTGGCTGACTAATTGACTGAAGTAACCTACGGAAAACAACTGTATCAAATAGCAATGCAAAGGCCAAATTCTAAGTAAATGCAGACTAAGTCCACTCGGTGCTGGAGTGACTTGAAGTTTTAGTCCAGAACATATTTTACGTGCCTGCTTCTTTATAGCTGTAGAAAATAACTCTTTATTCTGTTAACCATCTGGGTGCCATTCCATCAAGCTGATAATTCTAACATACTTAAACCTAAAGTGATGAAGCCTTTCTAAAAGGTAAATGAATGATTTTCTGCCTCCAGCCTTGGCTGCTTCTGCACCGAGCTGTTACTGGGCAGGTGTTAAGAGCAGACAGCTGAATGCTGGAGATGTGGGATGTCTTGAGGGACCTGGTTTTGGAGCAGTAAGAAAATGAAACTCATCAAAGCAAATGTGAAGAAGTGTAGCTGTCTAAAATGAAGTTATTGTGACTGCTCGGAGACTGTGTCTCATAATGTAGTATTTACCAGGTGATTCTGGTTCCCTTTTAAACATTAGAGGAAAAAGTTACCTAAGTCTGCTCTGTATTAAAAGTGAAGTTGGATGAAGATGGTCTCAGCTGACGAGGTTTAAGGCCCTGTGGAAACTCGTAAGGCACAACCCATGCATGCAAGCAACTCTGGAGAAGCCAGCTGGCACCAAGTGCTTCACACCTTGCAAAATAGTTCTCATTCTGGGAAAAGTAATTACCCCAATGCAGTGTTCAGCTCTGTCTGCTGAAACACGGAGTGGCATCGGCCCCACGGTACCTGTGCAGTGCTCCTGTGAGCTTGGGTTTGTAGTGTGAGTGTTTCATGTTGTGAGTCTCTGACTCTCTAAGATGGAGGTGGCTGGTGAGTTCTTCCTCCTCAGTAACTGTGAGCAGAGACTTCCTCAACAAATGAGCCATTCTGCTGCCTTCCAGGAAGGGGTCAGGTAGGAATAGTTAGAGGAATCTGAGAGGGAGATCTGTGATTTTTGTGTGTGTTAGAACTTGATATTCTCCTCCTACATCCCTTGTAACATTCTGCTGAAAACACCCGCCAGAGAATCTCTAATGAGCACACCAGGACAGTCTAACAGTGGGCTTTCTGTCTCTCCAGTGAATACCTAGAAGCACATCAGGCTGAGCTGGATTATCTCTCTGGTCGACACAAAGATACAAAAAGGAATTCTAGATTGGTAAGGTGTTTTTGATGTTTAAATACTTAAATACAGTTACAAAAGTAGGTGCTTTCTCCCACCTGGGACTCCAGGGGTTGTCCAGTTAAAACACTGGGGTGGGATCCAGCAAAGCATCACAATCAGAAATTTCCCAAGCAAGGTAGCCCTTGCTGTGAGAACTTGAGATTTCTCACTGTCAATATCCAGCAGTGTTCTTCAGGTCGTGTTTCTTTACTGGGCTGTATCTCCCTGTGTCTGCTCAGTGATCAGTGTTTGCAATGGTAATTTAGTGTAAACTGGGATGTTCCTAGTGAGCCTTGCAGTACATGTGAAGGTATCATTAATATCTACAAATACAGTGCTCTCCTCCTCAGCCTGTGCTGTTTCTCTTTCAGGCTTTCTACTATGACCTGGATAAGGTAAGGCTGTTGGGGGTGAGATGGAATGGTGCCAATAGAGGAAAATGGGTGATTTTCAGTCTGCTGTGTTACCTTAAGACACATCTAGGAAATGGTTTCTTACATCCCTTTTTCTCTCTCTGCTCTCTTCAAAAGCAAATCCGCTCTGTGGAGAGATACATCAGAAAGTTGGAGTTTCACATAAGCAAGGTAGGGGGTTTGTACCTGTAAGGCTCCCGCTGCTTTGTAAGTGATCTATCCACGTGGAAAACACTCTGATTATAATTTGTCTGAAGGGGAGAATGCTGGGGACTTGCTGAAAGCTGTAGCCACTCTTTTTACAGGAGGAGGGGATTTTTATTTATTTATTTTCCTGAATGGTTCTATTCAGGCTGAATGTTGGGCACGACCCAACCTGGGTTTTCCCGTGAAACCAGTTTGCATTCTCTGCCAGTTTATTCAGAAAATGCTGCTCTGGGAAGCCTGATGTCTTCTCCCCGCTTCCCACGAGGGGCCACAGGAGCAGTTCTGTGTCTGCCAGTGCTTCCAGAGGGCTGGAACCTCTCCTCTGGCACAGCTAACACTGCCAGGGGTTGAGTCTGTGTTGAGGGAATTGGTTTCCTGCTCTGCAGTTTTTGTGAGCAGGGTGTTACTCCTTGTCTTCTACTCTGGTAAAAGCAGAGCTGATTGAATTCCTGAAAAAAAGGAATACAGTCATGGGATCTTGAGGAGCAAACTGTTGCACTCTGAAATGCAGGAGTTGCAGCATCCTGCAGTGCTCTGACAGGGATTTGGTTTGGTTGTTGCTTGTTTTTGGCCAGGAAACACTGCTGATGTTCCTTTCCAAAACTCCTTAACTGTGCCAGGGTAATTCCAGTTCCTTCTTTCCCACGTTCCAAAGGTGGAAGAGCTCTATGAAGCTTACTGCATCCAGTGCAGACTGCGGGATGGGGCCACCAACATGAAACAGGCCTTCTCCCTGTCCCCTTCCACCAAAGCCTCCAGGGAGAGCCTGGTGGAGCTCTACAAGAACGTCCAGGAGTGCACAGAGGTAGGAAACCCTTCACGCTTGTAGCCAGCACCTGACTGCTCCTTCACAACCAATGTACTGGGAGTTGCTGCTGGTGGTTTTTTTTAATGGTGTGGGTTAAAGACTTAACCTGTGTGAATAAAATACAGGTACATTTTATGGAAAATCCTTAATACTGGGGTCTCTTATGACTTCCTCTGGAAGTGTGGGATGAGAATTGAAGGAATGAGCTATGCTATTTCTACAGAACCAGTGATGGAAGGTAACTGGCAGTGATGAGCTCGAGGAGCTCCGCTCTTCCTTGGAAGATTTTCTGTCTTACAGAATCCATTCATATTACTTTTATCTGCCTTTATTGGTGAAAATGTTTGTGTGTCGTTTAAAAAAAAAAGGGAATTAAGTCCTTTAAAAGAAATGTCAAGTGTGGGGAAGCAGCTCTTCTGCACTGCCTGGCAGTGCTGCTGACTGTGCAGTCTTTCTTTCAGGACATGTGCTTTATAGAGGGGGCACTGGAGGTCCACTTGGGGGAGTTTCATGTGAAGATGAAAGGTAGGTTCCTTTTTTCTTTCCTTCAAGGCTTATCCATTGGTTTTGGGTTTCTGGGTGGCAATCTGATCCACTGAGAGTCCGGTTATTCCGTGAGACCTTGGATAGAATTTTGGTAAATTAATTTTTGCTGCAGTGCTATAAAACTAGACCTGCCATGGTATTTTATATTTGAATACAAAGCTGGCAAGCTTGCTTTCTTTAGTTCAATTAAATGTTGTGTTTTTAAGGGTGTACTGGGCTGGTGGTGTAGCTTCTGCACAGAGCTGAGCACAAGAGGGGGTGCTACCCAGAGAGTCACTTGATTTACTGCAAGCTGAGGTGCTGGGGGGCTTTGTAAAGCTCCACAAACATTGGGAGTTTTCCTTCTCTTTTCAGGGCTGGTGGGCTTTGCACGTCTCTGCCCAGGGGACCAGTATGAGGTGCAGTATACAACATATTTGTGTGTTTTGTCCTTTCTTTTCCTGGAGTGAGAGTGCATGAGCAGCACAGGAGGGCAGGGGTGAACATGGAGAGCAGGAGCCAGAATGATAAAACCACGCTCTGTTGTGGGGAGAGCAGAGCATTGGCACATTCACTGTGCCCTTGGAGGCTGGGGAGGGACAGAGGGGATTAGATGTGATTTGGGTGTTATGGGAGGGTTTGAAGGATGCCAGTGATTGCCTATCAAACCCAACTGCCAGGGCTTTGCCTTCAGAGTTGCCCTGGAATCCAATAGCAGTGGCTGCCTGTTTCTTGGAAGTTTGCCCTTGGCATGGTGTGAATGCACTCAGTGTGTCCCTGGGTGCTCTCCTGCTCGTAACCTTTCCCAGTGAATTCCAGTGTCCCTGTAATTCAGCACCACCCCACCTGCAGTGCAGTGTGGTCTGAGCCCTTCTCCAGTGAGGGGACGTGGCACTGGGTGCTGACTTCAGGGCTTAAAGCCTGCACCCAATTCCTGTCTCCAGTGTTCTGGCTGTATCCAAGCTCCCAGTGCACAGTGATCAAGGGAATGGCTTTGCTTCCATGGGACTGGAACAGCGTGGGACCTGTGGACTGAGGGGAATAGTCTGGGACATGCTGGCCCAACATGCTCTTTTCTTTGTGCTTTCCAGGTGTTTGTGCGACTGGGGCGCCAAAAATGGAGGCTGAAAGGCAAAATTGAGACTGATGACAGCCAAACATGGGATGAGGAAGAAAAGATTTTTATACCTAATCTGCACGAGAAGTTTGAAATCAAGGTGTGGTGTATAATGGTTGGATTGGAATCAGTGGGTTAACAAGGCTTCTGCTGCTTCCCTCTTAGACCACCAAGGGTTTCTCAAAATTCTTAGTTTTCTTTTTCTAACTATGTGAAAAATGGCAGTTAATCCATGTTCTGCCTAGGGAAGGGACGTTACTTCTGATTTTCTTTTGCTCCTGGCACTGGTAACTCTACTAGTGCATCTGCTTCCCCATGTTCTGGGATATGTGGTTATGTTTTGGGTTTTTTGTTTGGTTGGTTTTCTAAAAAAGTCCCAGATCAATATCTAGGCATTTCTAGGCTGCAGCCTGGATGGGGAGACACAGATGTGTGTGTAGTTACAATTCTCATCCCCCATGTGGATGTTAAGTACCTGTAGTACTGCTCTCTGTTGCAGGAGAGAAATTCCTGTGTGGGAAACCCCCCTTGGTCATGGCAGTGCCCTGGCAGGTGGGGTCAGTCCTTGGGCAGTGCTGCTGCTGCGCTCACGGGCTGGACTCTGCAGCAGAGCTCCTGTCAGCCTGGAAGGAGCTGACACTGAAGGCTGTGCTGGATCCTGTCCTACTGGGAAACTGTGCCAGTGCAGGCCTTTGGGCTCTGGCAGCCTGTTAAAGCAGCTCTGCAGAGTTCCCTCCCCTGGCAGCAGGAGCTGGGTTACACAGGAGATGCTCTGGCACCTTGCCAGCACTGCCTTTGGAAAGGGACATTTGGAAATGGGTTTATGAGGTGGTTTTTTACTTTCACTGCACAATGAGGATCAGGTGAGAAGCTAATTCAGATCCCTGTTTTACCAGAATTGTTGTAAAAACTTGTGTTACTTCGTGTCACACTGATAGTTTTGCTCTTTTTGTCAGCTTATGAAAGTCTGCTGATGAATGTCCTCCACACCTCCTGCTCTTTCCACTTTGTGCTCAATAATCTTTGCCCAGTACGAACACATAGCAGGTTTTTTAAACAAGTAAATGCTGTACAGCTCTGTGTGCCCAGCTCCTGGAACCCCTCCCCTCTGTGGCAGCCTCCTGTGAGCTATTCCTTGTCGGGACAGTGACTACAGCAGTTTGGGAGTGCAGAACTGAGGATCAGGGTTTGGTTTGTTGTGGGCCTCAGAGCAGATCTGACCTGGGCTGTTCTCCCTTCCATGCAGGGGACTTAGGATTGTCTGGTAAGATGGGATTGGATGTGTTTGTGCCCCTGCAGGTGACAGAGCTGCGAGGCCTGGCCACTATCCTGGTTGGGGTGGTGACATGTGACAGCATCAGCTTCTTCACCACCAAGCCTCAGGCAATCGTCGTGGACATAACTGAGCTGGGCACCATCAAGCTGCGGCTGGAGGTCCTCTGGAAGTAAGTACAGCCTCAAACAGCAACAGCTAGAAAACATTTGAAATAATGAAAGGCTCCCAAGTGTATCCCTGAGTTGCATTCAACATCGTGGTCCTCTTTCTGTCTGAGAGCAGGTGCAGGGTAGAGAGTAGCCCCGTGCTCCCTCACAGCAACCCCCTGGGCCTGATCTGATGGTGGGAGCAGGCAGGGGAAGGGACAGCAGCTGTTCCCATGGCCCTTCAGCTCTTCCTTTGGTGCCACCACAGCCATGGGACCTCACCAGTGGCCTCACTTAGCTCTCTGCTCCTCACAATGAGCATTCGAGCAAACTCCGAGCAATGCATGTGTGTCTACAAAACATGAAAAATAACCTTAAAGGTGATGAAATGAAACTGAAAGTAGAAGTTTCTGGACACAATGAAAAAAAATACACAGCTGAAGTTTTGGGACAGTCATTATTACCAAGACATGATTTGTTAAAAAAGTAGCTTTCTCAAAGACTTGGCACCTTTGTAGTGCACTGTGAATAGTTATGGATACAAGGCTGTTTGTGCACTCCAGGGAAGCTGCTTACAGATGTACTTTTAAATAGCTGAGCATTGTCACAGTGCTTGTGATTTGTTAAATTGTTTTATATTTTAAATGTGTAATTTGATTTTTTTGTAGCGGATTACTGCTGTTATTAAAAGTAAATTCTCACTGTTATGGATGGTGCACTGGCACTTACTCCTCCCTCCAGGCTCACCAGCACAGGGTTTTGAGGTAGTTCTGTTATTTCTGCTTTATGGCACTGTTGTTCCACACTGAGAGATCCATCTGCAACAAATCAAGACTTTTTAACCTGTTTCCATTTGCTGTTGCCCAGGATTACATCAGCCCCTCAGTGAGGTGCCCAGCACAACAGGGGACACTCTCATGTCCCTCTGCACGTGGTGTCTGCAGCCTTGGCTCTTGCCAGCCCTGCCTGGCCCAGAGGCCTTTGAACCCCTCTCTGGTGTCAGGCCCTCCCTGAAAGGCCCCTGTGCATCCAGGCTCTCAACAGGAAAATCAGAAACAGCTCTGGTTCCATTTCTGGGGCTGGGGAAAGAAAAGCTTTATTGATCCAATACCATTTTCTGAGTGTCCCTTGCGTGTGCAGTGGTCTTTGACTCCTGTACCTGCAACTGGGCTGAAAAATGTGTCCCAGCCACAGCACCTGAGAATTATTTTTAATCACAAATTTCTTGAGGTCAGTAAGAAATAAACTCCCCTTGGCAGAGTTTTGCCTGCCCCTGTTCATGATGCTTTTTCCTCATGAGATCTGACAGTGGCCACAGGATGTGGAGAATATAGAGTCTGGAAGAAATCACTTCTGCTCCCTTCTTGTGAGCCCCCAGCAGTGGCACTGACAGAGTCCTTCATTCCCTGCTGCTGGATCTGCTCCCTTCCTGTCCTCACTGTCAGGAACTTCAGAATTAATCATGCACATAAGCTGTTCTTACAAAAGAATTGGATGAGGAAAATCCCCTCCCATTCTCGGATATTGCACAGTTCCTCATAACCTGAATCCCCAAGGCAAATTGTATCTGGGGCAAAACTTTTCTAGAAAGTCCCATCCCAGTGCTGCTGACACTCTGTGGCTGCAGTCTCCAGCTCAGAGTGCAGCTTTGGGCTGGCAAGAGGAGCACGTCCATGGGATTTGGGACAGCATCACACAGCCCTTGGAGCTGGCAGCAGGGCAGTGGTGACTCATTTTCTTCGGGAGTTTATCCCCCCTTGGAATTTCTCAGCGCATGAGAGCTCCGGCTCTGTGTCTCTGCTGTGTTTAAGTTTCCTGAGATGTGTTGGGATCCCACCAAGTGGATTCTCCAGAGCACTTCTGTGCAGAGCTGGCCTGTCCTCTCTGACAATCTGTTTGCTGAGGTTGTTTACAGAAAAGAGAAGCTTTGTGGCGATAACTCAGGGTGTTTCTGTTTTCAAAGATAGAGCACTCAAAATAACAGCTGCTTTTTGCTCTGATTTAAGAATAACTAAACAAACCCATCTGATTTACCCGAAGTTCCCTGAGAGGCAAGCTTTCAGTCTAGACCTGCTTTGTGAGAAATCCAAATGTAGATCTCTCTTCTGCTTCTAAATGTATATTTTCTTTAAATAGGCCTCCGGTCTTCTGGGCTCAAACAAAAGTGCCTTCAGCTCCTTTATAGATTGTGCCATGAGGAGTGTGAATGAGCTTGGGGCCGTTGCAGAACGGCTTTGTTGGCCAGTTTGGCAAAAGGCTTTGGGGCTTTTGCCAACCTAAACAGCAGCTTGAATTCTGTGTCTCACATGCAGGATAAAGAGAGAGCTGTATTCTCTTTTCAGAACTCCAGTAGTGCCCTGCTCTGGGATCCAGGGGCACCATCCAGTCAGAACCACTCTGGTGACTGCTTTGAGCAGTGCTGGCGTGGCTCACAAGGGTTCCTGGAGCAGGAGCACAAAACCTTAAGGCAGGGTGAAAAAGAAAGTCTGGCTTTTATTTTGGGATGCATACCTCCTGCCAGTCCTGCTCTTACAGATGCAGGCTTAGGTGGATATGCAGTTCCTCCTGCAGGATCTTCAGGCAGTGATCCATTGGTGCAGCTCTGTGCTCTCACAGCTGGTGCTGAGCCAAGCTGGGTAACCTGGACACTGCTGCTTGTTAGGCTGGAAAGGGTGGATGAGACCCAGCAACCACCTCTCTGCTAAACTGCGTGGGCATTTTCCTCTGGGCTGAATGGGGGAAAGAAAAATCTCATCGTTAACAGCGAGTCCAGTCCACTTGACTAGAGTTGGCTTTTTTTGGTATTAATGTAAGACAGGATTCACAAGCTGAGCAGTGGAATTCAGGCAGGGAATTCTCTCCGCACTTCTGGTCTGGGGGTATAGAATCCATGGAGTGGCTGGGCAGGAGGGGAGTGATTAGGGCACAGAATGGGGACAGCAAAGATGGTCAGACATCTGGGTCCCTTTAGAATTTTTTTAATGGAGTTTTTCAGTCTTGAAAAATCTGTGGCTGGGTAATCCTGTGCAGCCATGTGGATGTTGGCTGGGGAATGTGGACAGGAAATGTGGAGCCACCATTTCTCTCAGTACAGCCACCCCTACCCCCCAATTTAAGGTTAAACAATGACATTCCTGCATAGTTTTTACCTATGCAGAGGTTTTATGTCAATGATTTCAGGAAGTGACTAAACAAACTGAGGAAAAGCCAGTGACAATTAAAGGCAATAGTCTGCTTGCAAAGTCTGGTGCATGACAGATCCCAGCCATGGATTGCCTCAAACTCCAGCCTGTGTCTGGGGAGAGCCCACTCCATTTGACTGACTTCCTCTGTTCTTCCCTGGAATATCCCCTGCTGGGTTCTGTCTGTGTCAGGAGGCTGGGAGAGGTGGATTCATGGAGCTGTCCCAGTGTGATGGTTTGTTTGCTGGAGAAGTGTGGAGGGAGATGATGGATCGTGCCCAAGGAGCTCAGAGCCAAGTGAGAATAGAAGCTCCAGAGCAGAGTCCAGTCTTGCTGTCCCCCTCTGCTCTGCTCCCTCAGTCATTCCTTGCAGGACCAGGAGCATGTGCTTGTCTGCAGCCAGCTGAAGAGCTGCATTTTGCTGGAGGCTTTTAGGAATTGCCAAAGGGGCAAAGCAGATGTTGTTTGTTCTTGTTCCTTTCCTAGAAGTGTCATTTTGCATTACTGCACAACTGTATTAAAAGCTAAAAATGAAAAATCTGAGGAATGGATCCCTGTGACTTTTGTTAAGAATGCCATGGGTCGGAGTAATTTGCTTTCATCAGTAAACACAGCAGGCTTTGGCTAAAAGGCTCTTGCTGTCAGAAACCCGATTTATTTCTGCCCATGAGTCAGTGCAGATGGTTGTTCCCGTGGCTCCGAGGAACGAGGCTGTGATGGAGCCCAGCTGGGTGACACTGGCTAATTCAGCCAATTAACCTGGGCTGGGGAGCTCCCAGAGCATTCTCTGTGCTCGGGAAGAACACAGAGTGCTGCACTGCAGAATTGTCCCTGTGCAACACGAGAAGCCAGAGAGAGCTGGGACTCTGCTTTTTGACTTTTGCTGGAGAGCAGAAATTCATTTCCCTGCAAATTGATTAGTCCTCATTATCACTTGGATCTCCTGCAATGTACACCTGAATGCAGCTGACTTTAACCTGCTCTTTGGCTGTTATATTTGTATCACTGAGACTGCAGATTTGTTGTAAACAATTCACTTTTTTCAAAATGCCAATACTCGAGTGGAAAAACAAACTTTCTTTTGGTGCCACAAGGCATCTCAGTAGGCAACAAAAAATACCACATACAAAAACCAAACTTGTTTTACTTAACTCGAAATGTGTTCTCCCTCTCCTGGTTAGCTGAGTTGCTTCCCAGGGGATCATTCATCCGAGTTTCCTTGGGCTGCTTTGCAAAGTTGAGAAACTAATGGCTGTGCTGAAGTAGGTAATTAGGAAGTCTTTGGAGTAGCACTTGACAAACTCTTGCAGACCACAGCCAGTACCCTCCGGGGCTGTAACTGGCTCATCCCTGCCTGTATGAACCACAGAACTTGCCAAGTAGCACTGCACAGGCTTCCTCTGCCAACCAAAGGAACTGTTTATTAATAGGTGAAGGATAATGAGGGTTTTTATTAGTTTTTCCAGGTGGTGTGTGCTCTGCAGGAGGGAAATGGGCAGTTCTCTTTTATTGCAGTGTTGTATTTCCTTCCTCTGTGGTTTTGTGCCTGTCGCTGCCCAGTGCCTGGGCCAGCACCGGTGTCAGGAGGACAGAGCACTTCAGCCTTTGGGACCACTGGGCTCCTCTTCCAAAGACTCTGGCACAGGTTTGTCTAAAGGATGCTGAGAATTCTGTGTACAAACCACAGCCTTCTTGCCTGTGTCTTTCTCTTCTGGAGCAATCAGAGACACTGGTCAGAGAGGCAGTTTCTGTTTCCTTTTATTCTGTATGTTGCTGACTAAACATCCCAGTTCAAATCCTACCAGCAGCTGAAAACACCTCTGTGCTCTCTGCTCACACTGACACTTGGGCCTTTGTTTTCTGCTGCAGCCCCTTTGACACAGAGAACCTGTTTCTGTCACCTGGAAGCACTGCCAAGTTTTCTGTGGGTAGCAGGAAGAGCTCGTTGTACAACTGGACTCCCCCAAACACCCCCAGCTTCAGAGAGAGATATTACCTGGTGAGTTCATGGAGGAGAGCAAAAGGCAAAGCACAGACCCAGGGCTTGGGTTTTGGGTTAGGTTAGACTGTTCAGGAGCACACCCAGAAATGTGAGAACAGCACTCTGGGGCTTTTGTAGTTTATTTTGGGGCTTTGTTAAATTTTTCCTTTAACTCTTATCCTTCTATTTTAGACTTTGTAAAACATTAAAAAAAAAAACCCCTTAACAAAACTCTGCTCAGCAGCTGGAATGGGGGGGTGTGGGTGGCTGCTCCAGTAGTCTGTGGTGGGTATCAAACTGGGAACTAGGGAAGCAGAGCCCCCTTTCCTAGGTGGGATCTTGGTCTTTCCAGCTGTCTCCGGGCTCACTGCGGATCTCTTTGCAGTCTGTTCTGCAGCAGAGGCAGAGCCCGGGGGATGGAGGTGAGGAAGCCCAGCCTCCCAGCATTCTGAGCTACTTGGCTGCCTGTGATTTCGATGTCCCCGGGAGGGACAAGCCCCACAACCCTGCAGAGACGAGCGAGGGAGACTCGTTCAGCTCTGAGGATCAGAAAGGGGCGGAATCCAGAAGTACAACTCCGGCCCTGGACCACAGGATGTTGCCACTGGTGATAATTCAAGAGACTGGAGCAGAAGAGCTGCAGCATCCTCTCCCAGATCACACCACTCTGGACATCCTGAAGAAGACTCCGTGTGTGGATGGATTCCCAAGTAGCCCCTCCAGTTTTCCCAATCGTCACAAAGGCAGGAGAGACTCTTTCAGCCAGCCCCGGAATCGCCGTCTGGCAGAGCAGGAAAACATCAGCCAGAAAAGCTGGAACGCTGCAAGCGACCTCAAACCGGACGGACGTGCGAAGTCAATTGACAGGGCTCTGCAGGAAGTGTTACATTTGCTGAAATCGCGGGACGAGGGGCAAGCCCAGCTGGAGA
The DNA here is from genome assembly GCA_013400235.1 of Oriolus oriolus. NCBI lineage: Eukaryota > Metazoa > Chordata > Aves > Passeriformes > Corvidae > Oriolus > Oriolus oriolus. The sequence continues at coordinate 399,919 of VXBT01005394.1, read as the reverse complement.
AATTGGAATGCCAGGTTTCGTCTCTGAGGGATAAATTGAGGGTATGGCTGTGTTTCGGGGCTCGATCGGAGCTGCGGCCCCAGCGCGGGGCTGCGGCCGCCAGAGGTCGGGCAGGGCTCGGGGAAGGGCTCGGGAGCCGCGGAGCGCGGCCGCCTCCCGGCCGGGGAATCGCCCCGGGAACTGCGGTCCCGGCGGGAACCCTGGGCCGAGCAGCACCCGGGCTGTGTGTCACGGCCTCGGCATTTAGGTTTGCTTCGAATCTTCTGATGTTTTTCAAGCTTGGCGTAGCTCGAGGTGACGGCAGCAGCTCATCAAACCGCGCCTGTCCGGGCTCCCCCGGCTCCTGCGGCCGGGTCAGGCTGTCTGACAAACCAGTGGGGCTGGAGACACTGCTTTCCTTAGAGGAAAGCTCCTGGAGAAGAGCAGGCAGGGGCTGTACTGCAGGTTTGGCAGCAGGCACACGAGGGCTGGGGAGGGAATCCAGGCTGGAGTAAGAGCTGATGGTAACACAGCTGCCCTGGCCTCCTGCTCCAGTGAAACCCCTGGAAAAACAGAATTTAAAGCCCAAACCAAGCACTCTCAAAGCAGCCTTTCCAAGGGGGAGAAAGGTAGGGGCCCCATGAAATCCCCTGTTGATATGAAGCTCTTGGATGCTGTGCTGGAATGCAACAAGATTGGTGCTTTGAGCTGTGAAACAGGGAATGAGTGAAAACTCTGTTAGTGACAGAAGATGCAGAGAATATCAGCTCTCACCAGCTTTAGCAGGCATGGAGATACAGAGGAATCCAGAGAGATTAAAATATTGAAACATATTTTGAATTTAACTGGCAACATTATTTTGGGGTCAGAGTGCTGCACCAAGAGCAGACTTCCCTGGTGTGTTAAGAATGAAATCACAAAAACAAAATGTTTTTTTTTTATTAGGAATGATTTCAAAACCAGCAAAGAACTCCTGCAAAATTTGCTAACTACAAATAACAGCATTTCTGCTTCTATTTCATTAACAGCTAAAGACACTTCACAAACATTCCTCTATGGAGAGTTTAATGGTGGAGACAGTGCTGGAGAGTTTTGACTTCTTGAATGCTGACTGCAGTGCTGATGAGCTGTCCTTGTTTGGGAGCATAAGGACAGGCAGTGTCAGGTATGTGCTGCAGCACCTCATGGGGACTGGCAAAGGGGATCCCAGAACAGCCACACTTGGCTGGGAAACAGCTGTGGTGTCAAATCCAGCACAGAAATGTGTCCCCATGTTTTTGGAGTCGGTTGTAAATGCAGTTAAAGAAATTGCTGTTTTCTGTTCAGTGCCACCTGGTTTCTTCTGCAGCCTCCTGCTGAGACAGAACATCTTCAGTTCTATTCAGTGATGAGACCTCTCTCTAACTCTCTTTTCCCCTCATCTCACCAGCACATACAATGACAATGTGCTCCAGTCCCTGAGCTGTGACACCAGACCAGAAGCACGAGATGTAACTACTGGGGATGACAACCTAGACGTGCTGTTGATAACACACCTGAGGCTGTGCAAAGGTCTGCTGCAGGTACAGAGCAGCCTGGGGGTTTCCAGGGCACTGGCTGTCAATGTTGATTCTGATTACAGGAGGAGTTAATAGGAGGTTTGGTTTGTTGTATAACAGCAGAGAGACTCAGAATGGAAATCGGGTACAAAAAGTGCATTGTACACGTGTGTCCACACAGAACATGTCATACAAAACTGCTGCCTCCTTTCAGCCTCTGGGTTTTGCTGAAGCTCTAAGCAATACCTTTGTGCCCAAAGCAGGCACGGGCCTGGCTTGGCTTGGGTAATGTTTAATGAATGAAAAAACTGCTACTGCAGGGAGCAGGTGTTTGATGGGCAAGGGGCCTTCTGGGAGCAGCTGGGGTTTTCTTGCTGGTCTTAAAAGCTCGATTCTAAAAAACAAATCCTCGTTTATCTGGAGCTTGATCCTGCCCTTGTTTCAGCTCCTGAGTTATGTCTGTTGCATTTCAGAAACTGAGGGCACCGAATGTAGCCCAGATTGTCCAGGAGAGCATTTTGGAAGAAGTGTCGGAGCAGACGCGAGTCCTGGGGGATGTCCTGGATCTGTCTGTCGAGAAAAGTGAGTACCTGCCTTACTCCAAGGCATGCAGAGGTGGGAGAGGTGCACCCCTGATGTGGCTGCTGAAGCCTCCCCAGACCCAGGGTGTTTCATTCTAAATTCCTTGCAAACATTTACATCATTAAAACAGCTCTTTTACCTTGACTCTTAGAAAAAACAGGGCTCATTCTTTGGTTTGATTTTTCTTCTGCACAGAAGGAAAATACTTGGAGAAGTTTGTCTCAAAGAAGGAGTAGCTGAACTGGTCTTAAACAGCGATGCTGTAGATGGTGGAGTTTGCAGTCAAAGAGCAGCAGAGCAGCCTTAATAAAATCCTCTTTTATCTGTGACTTTCCTTGGCAAGCAAACAGCCCGAATTCTGTGCCCACTTGCAAGAACAGTTTGGTGGGCACAGAATTCTATCTCAGGTCTTCCCACTACTAAATTCTTCCCTTGGCTGTTGGACATGACAAAATGATAAAGCACAATGAGAGGCTTGGAAGGCTTTTGTTCTCATCTTGGTAAATACAGCAGCAAGAATGCAAATTTTAGTTGGAAGCATTTGCTGCCAGATTTTATCCTGGAGGATGTGAGAATAAAGTGTTCCCTGGAGCAGAGCTGCAAAGGGTCTGGTACAGTGTGACAGGGGAAGTGTGGGAGTCTGAAATGCAGGAGCTCATGTCTGGAGGTAAAAGTGAGGGATCAAGGGTCCAAATGAGGAACCACAGGGTATTGCTTCACGTGCTCTTGTGAAGGGTTTGAGAGCACCCAGAGCTCTGCCCTGGGCAAGGAACACAAGGCAGGATCCCTAAAACCCTTGGCAGTGGCACCTCCTTGGCTGACAGAAGGGCAACCACTCAAACTCCCAGAAAGTTCTTCTGGAACTGACTCAGGTGCTGAGACAAAATGAACAATAAGAGGCAGAAGAGCTGCTGATGGCAGTTCAGGAGCTCAGCCCCAGTGTGGTGAGATCAGTGCTTGCAGGTGTGAACATTTGGGCAGCAAATGTCCCATTTTGAATGAAACCATCTCTAATGCAAATACGAGTTAATGCTGTCCCATGTCCAGATAGGCCATCCGCTGCCTAATTTCTCATGTGAAATCCCAAATCTGCTAGCGCTCGCTGACTTTAAAATGTTGGGTTTCAGTTATTCAGAAGACTAAAAAGAAGAAGCAGTATCTGAAAACCTGGAGCGATCTTGCAGAGCCTGGCAGCAGCATCTTGGTGACCTCAGCAGAAAGGTTCCGTCATGCACTGAAATACACAATGATGCTCAAAGTGAAGGAGAAATACCCCAGCCACCTGGAGACAGGTACCACCCGAGCACGAGGCCACGCTGACCCCATTTCAGTGCAGTGCTGAAAATCGTCCTTGCGCACTTAAAAAACCCCAAACCTCTCACTTGTTTTCAAGCAACTTCCATGTAACCAACCTGCTGTTTTCTCTTTGTCCTCCTCCCTGTTCCCTGCAGTGCTGCAGAGGCTGCTGGAGCAGATCCTCACCTGTGATGGGTTGCTCCCCTCTTCCCATTTCCAGACAGAGCCGGTAACTCTGTTCCAGTTCTATCGGTACCTGGAGAGGCACCGCATTGCCAGCCTGGAGAAACACCTGGCCAAGCTCGCTAAAGAAGGTAATGGCAGCACTTGGCTCCTCCTGGCAGGGCTGGTGCCCTCCAGCTTCCCACTCAAGATACAATTCCAGAGCAGGAAACGGCCCAACCCTTGCACTGACAACTTGTTTCCATTTTAATTCCTCTTATGACCATGTAGTTTTAATCAGAACAGGAAAAACGTGCTCCCGTATCTGACCATGTGCAAACAAACCCTGTGTGAAGGATGGGCTTATGATAAGTGCCCTGAAAAGTGGGTTCTGGGATAATCTGAAGCTAAAGCAGACACAAAGTGAGGAGCAGCCTCCAGCTGGATCCAAGGACTGAGTGCAGTCTGTGGCTTTGGTTCACGATTGCAGCTGGACTCAGACACAGAAAGCAGCAGTAAAACTGCAGAGGTTACTAACGTGCCTTTGTAGCCTGAGGTAGCCAGCGCCTCACTGGAGTCTTGTCCAACATGTGAAAGTACTTCAAAACTTTCTCTGTATTAGAAAAGAATTATTTAAAAATAGTCCTGGTATTGGCTGCATCTTCAGGCCTGTGCTGATGCAGAGCACTCCTGTGAGGGGCACTGAGAGCTTGAGCATTGCTCTGCTGTCCCAGCCTGGGCACGGGGAGAAGGCAGGGTGGGCACAGGGCGGCTGTCCCGCTCCGCTTCCTGCCCGGCTCGGGCTGTCAGGCGGGAGAGCAGCGTGGGGCCAAGGGCGCCGGGCCGGGGGGGTTCGTGTTCCTCGCCCAGGCGCTTCCTTTGGGTGAGGCCGGTCCTTTCCCGCAGTGATGCTGATCGAGGAGCTGCAGTGCCCCGGGAGGCTGAAGACGCTGAAGAAGCTGAAGGGGAAGAGGCTGGGCAGGCTGCAGCCGCTGCCGCGGACGCTGCGGCTGCTCGGGCTGCTGCAGCTGGACGAGAACCACCGAGTGCGCAAAGCGGCCACGGCGTGCCTGGCCCGCGCCGCCGGCAGCGGGAGCCTCCGGGCCCGGGTGAGCGCGGGGGCAGCGGGAGCTCCCCGGGAACGGCACCGCCTTCCTGCCCGTGTGCTAGCTGCGAACGAGCCCCCAAACACAGCAGTGCCCCCGTGATTTGTCTCTGCCTTTGCTCCGTTTCACGGGGGTAAAACCGCTCCTGTCGCTCGAATTTGGCTGCTTGATTACACTTCCGACTTTCTTTTTTATTTTCCTCTCCGTTCATTCAGGCTGTCTTGTTTTACACGGATGTTTTATCTGACCGTGATGCGAGACTCCAGCAGGCGGCATGTCTGGCTCTGAAGAACCTCAGGGTGAGTGCTCGCCGCTCTGCGAGGCGGGGATGCACAGCGCGTCCAGCTGGCTTTAGAGCTGGGAGCTGCAGCTGGGAATCGCTGGATTCTCTGGCCGCCAAGGTTCCAAACTGTTAATGCCATTACTCCCAAGGCAGCGGGAGAGGGAGCTGTGCGCACCTAGGCGGGTTTGATTCGCCAGGCACAGCACAGGGATGTGTGAACTCCTGTGGTATTCAGTGGTGAAGGACAACAGGCAGTGTCTGACTGGGGACACCAAGCACGCGGGTAAATGAGCAACGTTTATGTATCAGTCAGTTCTAAACATTTAACTGTAGGAATCTGAAGTTAAATCAGGGGGTATTTTTAACAATAGCAGATTAGAGTCAGAAAACAAAAGTAATATTTGCATTGCTATTGTAAGAAACAGCACAGATTTAAACCTTCCCCACAGCCCTAAGGTGTAACGGGTTTGCACACAGAGAGTGACCTGATGTCTGCAAACAGGTACTCACACAACAGCAAATCAGGGCCTCCAACTCAATTTGCAAAGCCCCTACTGGGATTAACGCTTTCAGTGACAGTCCTGGTCGGGTGGTACTGATATAATGGTCCCACAAGAGTGACCTGTACCCTGGAACTTGAACATTTTCTCATGCCCTGAAACAGGAGAGAAGGTAACAGGTGAGATCATGTCAGGAAATGTAACTGCAACTCAGTATGCTGGGGAAGAGAGGTCCTGGTGGAACTTGGATGTCAGAGGAGATGGGAGTTGGTGTGTCTGTGCTTGCTTTGTAAAAATGTCCATCACACTGCTGAAAAGCTGCTGAGGCAAATTCTTCTCTTCTCCAACAGGCTGTGGAGAGCATTGAGCAGGTTGCCCACCTGTGCCAGTCTGAAACAGAGGAAGTCAGGACTGCAGCCAGGGAAACCACACTGTCCTTTGGTAAGGCTTTTGTACAGCTTTAAAATGGTCTGAAAGAGTTGTGAAATAGTGCAGGACCAGGAGGGGCCTCATGTTCGGCCTGAACACATCCAGGACAACGGAAATATTTCATGAACAGCTGTTTCATACCATGGAGATAAACTTTACATCACATGTAACAGCCAAGGGCCCCTGCTGAAATTTATAGAACCAGACCAAGGAGATCCTGAAGGATTAAGTGCTTTAGGAACCACTGAACCTTTTGAAAAGGTCGTAGATAAGGACTGAAGGTTTTATGCTGATTCTTTACTTGTTACTTCACTGGAATCCAGGTAGATTGACAGTGGAGGTGACCTGATAAAATGTCAGTGCTCCCCATCTCCTACTGCCCAGTATTTGTGCTTCTCCTGGGGGCTCAACAGGAGGAATGCTGCCCGAGGATGGCCAGGTCATGCAGGAGACAATCATTTCCCTGTCCACTTTGATCCATGCTCAGTTCTGGGGATCTCCAGCCCTGCCCCACAGTAACACTCAGGCTCATGTGCATGACCAGTTTTCCAGCTGTGATGCTCCAAACTGTTGCTCATGGAAATAGCTGCAGGAGGCCTGACTTTCCATGGTGGCTTCTAGCAGGTTTTGGAAAACTATTCCCTGAGGGATGTGTTTGTCACTATCGAGTCCTTCCTTCCAAGCAAGGCCACAACAGGGTGTCCCCAGAGGGCCACGTTCCTCAGGGGGTTCCTGCCTGTCCCTCAGCAGGGGCTGTTTTCTCTCTCCACAGGGGAAAGGGGCCGACAAGCCTTTGAGAAGATGGACAGGATCTGCTGTGAACTGAGAGAAACAGCTCAGGAGGCCGAGATTGAAATCACAGTGTTTTAGTAGTGGAATGTGAGGATCTGGATCCCATTGTCCTCACAGCCACACGGGTACCTGAGGGTTTGGTTTTGTCTGGTTTCCTTCTGTTGTGTTCTGTCCCTGCTGCCTCCTGCCCCAGGACAGGTTTATTTCCAGAGGGGACAGTTTGTGGTCTCCATGATGCAGCCTGGAATGGATTTTCTCACTGTCTCTCAGCACATGATGGAATACCAAGTGCTGGACAAACGAAACCTGGGATCTCTCAGAATGTGGATCCAGTTTTAACTCTGTCCAATATGATCTATTTTCCCAGGAAGTGTTTTATTAATTTGGCATTCCCGAAAGAGAGAAATGATCACTCTCCAGCAGTCCATCACCTGCCCTGTCTCCAGAACAAATCCAGCAGCATTGCTCAGTGGTTTCCTTTGCCTGGACAATTTAGTTGCAGAAGGAAAACTTGGTACTCCCTAAGTCACTCAGGCCAGGTCCAGCAGGGCCTGACAGGGCTCTGTAGGAGGTGTCAGTGCTCAGCAGCAGGGGCTGCAGGGGATTTGCCCTGTGCAGGTCTGACTGAGGGAGGGACAGGTTTGTTTTTTTAAAATTCTGAATTTAGTCATAGACCAAGACTTCTCCTCCTCATCCACCCCCAGTCAGGCTCGCCCCCGGCCCTGGCTCGCAGGGTGCCCGTGGGGAGCAGCCTGGCTTCAGGTGCAGTACTTGAAAGGGTTGGGCTTGTGTGTACATATTTTTATATATATATATATACATGAAACTTTTCTATTTGGTATTTATTTGTTGGATTTCATACTGTTTTCTAAAGTTCTAATAAACCATTTGAGACAAGTTCCTGGGAGTGTTTCCTGCTGCTGTGCTCGCAGCCCTGGGGCCAGGTAAGAGGCACTAAACACCCAGAGGATGTGGCCCTGTCCTGTTCTCCTTGGGTGAACTCTCTCCTCCAGTCATAGCTTTCCTTAGAAACATAAACCAAAGGTAAGTACTGGAATTCAAACACCAAACATGCCTGCAGCTGCTGCTGCTGCTGCAAACAGGGTCAGCACCAGCTCCTGCACAAACCCACCAGGGTGCTTGAGTTCCTGCACTTCTTACCCTTAAAATTTAACTGGTTAATGTGAAAGAGCAGAAGAGGGAAATGGAGGTGGCAGGGAGAGCTGGGGCCCTTGCCTCACTCTTTTACTGGAGCTCTGCCTCCAGGAAGTTCTTACAGTAACATTTAAATCCCTTTACTCTACAACCCCACTACTGGCCCCCATGGGCACATGGGTCAAGCAGGCGCCCATGGATCCAGCCCCGAAGCAATAACACACTCATGGGAGTTCTTTAAAAAAAGAGTTTTATTGTTACAACTAAAATGAGAACTGAAAACTTGTATGGGAGATTGAAAAACTGTACAGTTGTACTCTAACCTGGGAGGCCCAGCAGCGGCTTACACAAAAGACAAGATACCTGAAACTGTATTATACCAAAACATTCAGCTTTTTTGTTGAGTTTTTACATTTTTTTATAAAAGTTTATTCTATGGCAATCTGTAAAAAAGAAAGACCTGATGAGTAAATATTTGCTTAAGGCAGATAGCAGAGCAGCTCACTAACTTTCTAACGAGTCTAACATGGATGTTTGTCCATTTCCAAGAACAGGTTACCCAACACCCCACTGTGCTACGGTATATACACCCCCCAACTACCACAGACAGTACAGGACAGCAAACAAATGGGCACAGCTCAGGATTCCCAGCCCTGCCCACACCTCCCTGGGCTGGGGGCACAGTCACTGTGTCCCGGGACAGGGTCAGAGCTGGGCCTGGAACACAGGAAAGAAACGGGCAGGAAGAGGATGCTCAAAGCTCTTCTGTCATCTGCAGGAACTTTGTCTGGGTAGAATCATTTGCAATTGAATAACTCTGTAGTCAAAGGAAGGATCCCTTGTTTTCCTGCCATACCTAAGATTTAAAATATTCCCTCTTGGGAGCAGGGCCAGATGTGGGCTGGGTTTGTTTCTTTCCCAAGGTGCCCCAGTGCCAGGGGAGGTGTGGAAGGGCTGCCTGAACTCTCTGGAATGTCTGTACTACACTCACTCAGCTGAAAGGAACATGCTACCACCGGGCACACGGAGCACACGGGAGCCCATGGGAAGTCATGCCAAGGATTAGGCGAGTACATGGGCTCTGATAAACACCAATCAGTCCAGTGCTGAACAGAGAGACTCAGCAACACCCTCTGGACCACAGCCACTAAGGATCAGGTCATGCAAATATCATTTGGGCACATCAGGAAGCAGGAATATAAGTTCTGTCACCTTTCAAGCACGTGGTGTTTCATCGGGACACCGCAGACTTCACATGCACTTTAATACAAAGGGGTACAAATGGTGCCTCAGGGCAGGGTCCTGCCCACGCTGCAGAGAACAGTGGGGACAAAGCAATCACAGAATGTATCTTAAATACACAGATGAGCCATTATATATTACCATTTTTCTATACTCATTTTTCCTGTTTCCAATAATATAACTAAATATTGACTGATTACAACATTCCTCCTTTCAAGTACTGGTCTGACCAACAGTCTCACAGGTAAAGGATTGATTCCCAGTACTACCTGAGGATTTATTATTGTACTCTTGAAAAGCCCTTGATGCAAGCTTTACAAAACACGGAACAGAAGTAACTCCCACCCCCACCCACCCCTTCACCTACTCACCCACTGAAGGAAGAGCTACACCTACAGCCAGCTTGGCAAAAATAAATACGGAGTGGAGGGACTCCCCTGGGCTCCTCCACACCGAGGGCTGCACTGAGGGCTGGTTAAGTGCTATAAATCTAGACAGACTTTAGAAATAAAAAAAATCAGTAACACTGCTGCAGATCAGCTGTCATGGGGCAGTTCAGTCCTGCAGCTCCCAGGAGTGAGTTTGCTCCTGTCCTCTGCACCACAACACAAGCAAAGAAGTCTTTGCTATTGTTGTTTCAACTATTAACAATTTGGTACTGCCCAGAAGAGCAGCAATGGCTGCTTGGTGCAATGCTGCCTTCCAGTCCCAGTCCTGCCCCCACAGCCCAATCCTCCCTTCCCAGCACGTCCCCCCCCGGAGCCCTGGCTGCTGTGGGACCCCAGCCACAGCCAGGACTGGAACCTTTGCTCGGAGCAAAGCAGGACACACCAACGCTGGCATCAGAAGCCAAGGGCTTTGTTCAGAGCCCAGCACGGCTCCTGCTGGGCTGTTCTGGCTCAGGGAAGCTGCCCCAGCAGGGATTGCTCTGGATTTCCCCAACGCTTCCCTGCTCAGAGCCCCTCGCCGGGGCCACGCTGGGCCCGAGGGAGCAGCTGCAGAGTGAAACTGCATTTTACATTCCAAATGCTGAGGTTCAAGGACTGGTCCTGCCACGGGCCATGGGCATGGCCCCACTGCTGGTGGACATGGTTTGGTTGAATTTCCCTTCCTGTTTCTCTCCCTCCCCTCGACCTCTCCCAACCCAGAATATAAAAGTAAAAACAGCTTTAGAAAGGATGGTGCAATGTAAAGAGGCATATGTGCAAGTAGAGTGCAACAAAAGTCAATGAGGAGATACACTTAGTAAAGAAAAAAAAGGAAAAAAAAAAATCAAAGAGCTGGACATGTTGGGATACCCTGAGCAAATGCAGAAGCCTGGTTCTATCAACACAAGTAAAACAATCAGCTCTTTAAGAACAGTTATGCCAAGATTAAATATATCAATACCACAGGCACTGCCCACAACTCAGTCTTTAAAGATGAAGCAAGTTTAAAAAAAAAACCAAAAAAAACCACCAAAAACCAACCACAAACACACCTCCCCTTCCAAAAGTTTACATTCTCCAGGTATGTGGGTTTCTTTTTCTTTTTTTGGGAACTTGTCAATGTAAGTCATGTATTTGGTTACAACACTTGGAGAGTACAAGCAAGTTTCACTTGTGCCTAGTTTTTCTGAAACAAAAGAAAATGAACTGGCTTTTTAAAAAAGGCTAAAAACAACAATGTGTTGTAATTCTATTATTTAGTTAAAAAAAAACAAAAACAAAAACAACAAAAAAGGAAAACAGACTATTTGGCATTTTCTCTGCTTACTCCTGAATATTTCAAGGCCCTGAGATTACAATATTATGTTCTTGGGACCATAGGGCTGGATAAAACCCTAGTGCATCAATTCTCTCGTTAAGCCCTACCCAAAGTTCTGGCCTTTCCCCCTAAATCTACCTGCTCTGAGCCAAGGCTGCCCTGCCTCGAGTGGCTCCGAGGAGCTGAGCGCAAGCCGGGAGCGGCGCTCCCGCGGCGGCTCCTGGGCACCGGTCAGTGGAAACACACCCTGTAGCAGAGATAAGCTCCTGCCGTGAGGAAAGTGAACATGCAGATATTCACTAGGAAGGGCTTCCAAGTCGTCACCACGTTCTCATCCTCCTCCTCCGAGTTTTCCTTCACGGACTCTTCCTTGTGGGGCGAGAGCCGTGGGTTCTCACCAACAGTTCTCCTCCGGGGTTCAGTGTCGTGACTAGTGCTGAGGACAGAGGAAGGGACACTCAGGGATGGCTAGGAACACATATTCCACGCTGGACTGGCCATGGAAGAGAGAAGCCATGCAGGTGCTCCAAGGGCAGGGAACACCACAGAGCTGGAAATTTCTCGGAGCTGCGGCAGCCACCAAAGCACAGCCTGTCTCCAGTTAGGACACATGGGGCTGTTCAGCAGAGGTTTAGGAAGAGCTTGGGAGGATTCTGTGCCCTTTAAAGAATAAGCTTTAACCACCACCTGCTTTCATTGGTCATCACAAATCTGCACCAAGACAGGCAGTGAACAAACCCAACTCACACCTACATCCAGTCAGGGGAACACCAAAGTTCTAAAACCGAGCACCCGCCCAGAAAGCCAGAGAGGGATGGAATGTGGCTGCTCGTTCAGCCCTAACTCCCAAAGAGCATCTCAAGGTGGAACCGAGCATCTCCTCCCCTTCCCCACTCCCTGGCTGTGGCTGTGTCTCCAGACCCCAGTTCTCAGGGGGCAGTGAGTGCTTTACCTGTCTGTGCTCAGGGGCGCAGCTGATCGGGCTCTGCTGTCTGGAACTGCCTCCTCCACGCTGCTGGCTGAGCGCCTCATCTCCTCCTCCGCTGCCTGGTGCTTGGGGAGGAGCTCCGGGTGCTCGTGCATCCTCCCGTTGTGCATCTCTGAGGTTCTCTTTGGGGGCCTGGGAGGTGGGGGGGTGTGTTCAGGGGGTGGCTCCAGGTCTTCATTGGAGAGCTCTTTCCACTGCTCCTTCAGGGAAGGACAAGCCCTGTTAAGCTTTTCTCTTATGTAAGCTGCTCTTTTACCATGAACTTTACCACGGCAGAATCTTTATACTCTACATTTTAATTAATTCTTAAAGTGGCTCTTCATTTGCATTGAAAAAAAAAGGCAAGAAAAACACAAGGACTCCAAGCCCAAGCTACATCCACTACACAAAACATATTGGCCATAAAAGCAAGAAATTCCAATCTGCTTCTAAAAAACTTAAGCAGCACAAAATAAAATCTATTTTGCTAGAGTTCTGCTTACCATAAAAAACCCTGATGAATTTAATCATGACACTTAAACTTCAGGTGTATTAGAAAACTTGTACTGTCTGAAATGCCAGGGGAGGCTGATGCAGCAGCTCCACCCCAGTCACTGTGCTGGAAAGCACAGGAGGCACCTGCTACATCACAGGTACTTTTGGAAATAAATAAAACACAGCACTTTCGGCCCTGACGGATTGTAAAGCCCTGTACCTAAAAGCCGCATAACATAACCATGTACTGAAGCTGAAGCAAGCACCAAATTTGAAGCTTCTTTTCATCCTGTTCCTCCCACCCACTTGCTGCAGTTCCCTGGGAGCTGCCAGGAGCACTCACTTGCACTGAAGCATCTCCCATGATGAATTTTGCCCCTTCAATAACAGCTAAGTAGGAGAACCGGAGCTGATCTGCAGTCTGGATGAGCCCCATCCTGTACTTCCTCATTTCCAGGAGAACCTGCTTAACGTCCACGGAAGAAGGATCTTTCCGTTTGTCCATCTGCAGACAGAAATGTGAAATATGTTTTCTGCTCTGATGAGGTTCACTACAATGACTCACTTTGTGGTAGGGCCTTCACACCATCCTCCACATGACAGAATGAATGAACTCACACACAGCTGCTATCAGCAGCTCTTTACTGCCTCTCCAAAAACACACAGGGGAAAACACTGGGCCTCAAAAATGCTGCTTTCCCTGAAGGCAAAGCCTGTCTTTGTGAATCATTCTGAAAACTGGAGACTTCTCTTCCCCAGATTCACTTAGGAACGAGACCTGTCTTGGAATACACTCCCAAAACAGCGGAGTAAAACAACGGGAAATCACAGGGACCCCCTCCCAGCCCCTGCCCCAGCTCCTTTAAGGCTGCACCAAAGGTCCCCTGAAGGTGCCTGTGCAGGAGAGCAGGTGGCCCTGCAGGAGGCCCTTACCAGCAGCAGACAGGTGTCCACCAGGCAGAAGGTGCCCGACCTCCCGATGCCGGCGCTGCAGTGCACCACGACCGGGCCGTGCCCGGGGCTCAGCGAGCCCGACTCCCGCACCTTGAACAGGAAATTCAGGAACGAGGCCGGCGACTCCGGGACCCCAAAGTCGGGCCAGGTGGTGTAGTGAAAGTGCAGAATCTCCCGAGTTTCCTGGGTCTGCAAAAACAGGGTTTGGGAACTCTTTTAGTTTGGATACACCACTCAGAAGGACTGGGAACAGCTGACTTTAATCCCAAGGACAAAGTTTCACCAGTCTGAGGGAGCTTTTATAGCTGCACAGCCAAGAAACTAATTACAAGTAATTATCTCTTGTTGTGAAGGTCTCCATTGGGAGCAAAGGGAACTGGGTAAGTAAATTTACTTATTTATAGTTCAGTTATTTCAGTGCAGTTCAGAAGCCCGTGTCACTCTGGGTATGGCCGAGATATGAAACCGCCTGGAGTATCCCCAGGTACATCTCATAAATATCCAAGAGTTTCATTTGCACAACATCTCATGCAGAATCATCAAATCCAGAACAATTCATGACCACCAGTTTCAAGCCCCTGTTGGTGAGGAGATGAATTTCACCCCAAGGAGAATAGAGACTGGGACTGGATGAGATCCTGTACTCACAGTCAGGTTTTCCAATTCCAGCTGTCGTACTGTGTAGTAGGATTTTATATCTTCAGATATCAATGTTAATTTCAAGTTTGTATCTTCAAAAAACATTTCTTTCTCCTCCTTCCGTGGCCAGTATTGTGCACACTTTATCTAAAACCAAGCAGGAGACACATAAATGTCATTACCTCCTTCTGACTGAATTGCCATTTTCTTATTAAGGTCTCCCAGAGAGATGAGCTCTACAAAGACTGCTGCATGCCAGGACCTTAATGAGCCAACCTATCTGTGTACACTGAGAACTCCAGACCCCCTGGTTAGCAGCAGAGGCTTCCATTTGTGTGGAGTCATGTTGTGTTTGTGCCTTGTTTCAGCCAAATTCACGAGACATTAGGACCCACAATTACAAATGGAGTGATCTTCTGCCTGCACTAAGATCAGTTCACCAGGTATTCAATTCCAGGCATAATTTTTTAGGCAAAACTACTTACAGTCATCCCATCTCGTTCTTTGGGTTGGTTTTACTTGGGTTTTTTATTACAGAAAACCATAAATGTGATGAACACATAGCAAGAACTGGGTGAGTACTTACGGATCCCTTTTCCATCACTCTGTTCAACATGACAACACCACGGCTTTTCTGTTCCCAAACCATCTCCCAAAAGTGACCACAAGTATTTGGCAAAGGTCCCTGCAGAGACAGAATCCCCAGAAGTAAGCATTATTTTTTGTAAATGTCAGTGCACTCTTCCCCAGTAACAGTCCCTGCACAAGGCAATAGATTTAAACAAGTAACAAGAAACTTCTCATTTAAAACTGTAAAAAAATGCAGTGAGACAGCTTTAAGTTCCATGTTACGAATTTACCCATGAAAGCATGGTTAATCTTTTCCCCCCATACATAAGAGGAAGAGAGACACAGTCTCACACGTGAGAGCAGAACTGGGAGTGAAAAACGCTGCATTTTCTTAGGAAAGGTATACAAAGGTCATGGGGAAATAAACCCCACTCATTAAAGCAGAAATAACATCTGTGTCAAACTACCCTGCAATACCTCATCCTTATTCATGATAGTTGAAAATCACTTGACTAAATCATAAATATCCAAAAGACTGAAATGATGCCAGATCAGTAACAAATTATATGGTTTTCATTCAAAGATGTGCTTTGGGACTGAATGAAATGGTAACTCCTTTTAAAGACTACTATCTATTCCCAAAGTACATTTCCTTATAACTTCCTAGTTCTGCTGTGTTCCTCTGCTATTACTCTGAAGCTATTGCTCTGAAGTTTGGGTTTGCCATCCATCCACTCCTGTGCTCAAGCAGAACAGCAGGTCCTCAGAAAGAATGACTGGGTTTGAATAAAGCCATTCAAACCCATTCAATTCTGGCTCAGGACAGGTAACCAGCACCAGTCAGCTGCACATTTGACTATTCCACGTACAGTTCACCCCTGTGATCAACCCCCCTGCCCTGAGTGAGGGGAGTAAGAGCTGTGTTCAAAGGACCACTTTGACATTGCACTGCCCATTTCTTCCTGAGAAGATTTATCTTTGTTCTTTAGAAACAGGAAGGAAGAGCTGTCACTTGAAAATATTAATCCCAGTCTACCTTTATCTAAAGTGTGCGAGGAAGGGGTAAAAAAAAAGGCCAAGATTAGAGATCAGGACAGTCTCCAGGGAAGTGAACATTTAGGACAAACAAGAACTCTTGCATAGCTGCTGGCTCTCAGAATAAGACAACAGGGTATCTGGGTACTTTTAGATTTGTTATACAGACAGGTGTAGAATTGACAGATTCAGGGAAAAGCAGTGACTTTTATACACACACAGATGTTTATATGCACTTCAGTAGCTTTACAATAAAGAAAACAAACAGAAACCCATGAAAAACAACTCCAGCCACCACAAGATTTTTATTATCCACTGCCAGCAATTACCTGTGTAAGGATGTAGCTCCTTTGGGCCTCTTCCATTTTTATCAAACTAGCGTTGATATAGTCATTGTCACCTTGGTTTAGCTTAATTCGACTGTGATCAACTGCAGCATAATCAGAAAACACTGGTTAATGTATATGCAACACAGCACAATCCATGCACACCCTCATCAGAAGGGAGGGTCAGAAAGCCGAGCTGTCCTGAAGCATGGAAAGAGCTCAGTCCCAGACAGGGCAGGGCTCACTGGGGCTGGGGACTCTGGAATACAACACAGGTACTGCGAGAACAGCACCACAGCAGAGCAGTGAGTGCAGCTCACACTTCACCTTCCAGCAACACATTGCAGGAGCGAAGCATTTGCAGCTGAAATAACCCCCACTGCAATTTGCAAACCAGATCACACTGACCTATTTATACAGTTATCAAGTTGCAGGTTTTAAATAAATCTAATTACACAACTGCTTATCTTTTGCAGCTTAAACATTCAAATCCAGCTTGTTCAAGGTTGTTAAACGTTTGTCTAAACATACATTGGGCAAACAGAGACCTTTTATTCTTATAGACATTTAGCTACTATTCCCAACCCAACCACCCTTTAATGTACAGAAAAAATGATCAAAATTCAAGAAATACAGCAAATGTAAATTCTTTGCTCTTTTGTTAGTCACTTGCTCGACTTGGGACTAAAAAAACTAAACCACCAACTAAAAAAACTCAATACACACAATGGTTCCCATATTTTGCAAGAAAGCAAACAGACTGGAAGCAGGATTATCTAAAAGCAAGAAGGAATCTGTTACTCACAATCTCAAATATTAGAACTGCTTAGTAAAACAAACTGTGTGTAACATTACTGCTCTGCTCAACTGCCCCAAGGCTTCAGTAACTTTGAAGGCAGAAGTTCTCTGCCACAGAGCAGCACTCTGGCCTGGGACAGCAGCTGGGACAGGGCCTGCTGAGCACAGGGAGTGCTGCACCCCGAGGGGACAGCACTGGCACTGTCCTGTGCAGAGAAGGCTGCTCAGGGAGCCCCTGGGAGCTCCCTGCAGTGCCAGACACGTTAAATATCACTGCTGACCGTGTGACCGCAGCCCTGTCCCTCCTGCACTCCGCTGCAGCTCCAAGCCCTGGATGCCAGGCGTGGGCAGTGACTGTCCCTGTCCCTGGGGTCACAGCAGGAGAGCCAGGCTGCACCAGCACAGCGAGCTGGGCTTGTACAGGGCCCGTACAGAGCTGCACTTCCCCAGCACATGGGACACAGCCATTTCAAATCCCAGCTCCAGCCTGGGAGCATCACCTTTGCTCTTTCTCTGCTCCAACGAGCTTATGAGCTTAGCTTTATCTCTGGCAGCCAGAGTTCTGTGCCAGACTGCTCCCCAGCTCCCAGAAGGGGCACTGCTGCCCCCTGTGCTGCCTGGCAGGATGCTCTGCTAGGTGAGAACGCTGCACAGAAACCAGCCCTGCAATTTTAGAAATGCTACTTCAGCCACCATTCTTCTTTAGCAGAACTCAAAGGTAAAGCAAGTTTCTTTCTTCAGATTTCTGCCCACAAATACAGATTCTACTGTATGCTGCTCTAGTATAATCCTACGGATATAAAAGCATGCTGTGACATCAATCTCACAAATAAATAAATATATTAACAAAGAGAATTGTGTTGGATGCTCATCCACCCAACAGAATCTTGTCCTTACAAAGAACATTTAGCTGTTAGAAGTCATTAGAGGTCAACAGTCTTACAAACAATGGAAAAGAAAGTGTACTTACAGGGGCTGACATCTCTGTACCTATTTCTATTTTTGTTTCTGGGATGTTTGGCCACTTTACATGGAAAATCACTGGCTTCATGCCTGATGTCCTGAAACAAAAAAACCAAAACCTGTTAGGTATGAATCCATCTAATTTCATACCATTAGCTATTTTAAGACAAGTATCCATTTGATTTCACATCTTCATGTGAGGGAATTCTCGACAGAAAGCACTTTGGGCCTCAAATTAAGAATCTAGTTTAAATCGATCAGAATTCAACACTAACATTATTTATTAAAATATCATTAGTTTGCATAATAAAGTAGCAGAACATTCACCAGACATTATGCTTTTCAGCTCCTGAAGGAGCAGGGTCTCTGCCCCAAAGCACTTCCATATAAACTGCTCTAAGCCCTTGTTTGCAGCATCAGTGAAAATATCAACACTGCTTCTGACCCAGCAGCAGTGAAAACATTCATTGGGATAGAAAAAAACTTGTCTACCCTGCTTGGCATCACACACACACAGAGGTGATTTGTCTAAGATCACTTTCACCATCATCTTGAGTTCTCAGCAAGGTGTCACAAAGCTGCAATGGTAAAAGTCAGTTGTACCCCATTCACACGCTCAGCTAAAACAAATGTAGCACCTCAAACGTATCACCAGGGCTCTCTCAGTTGGGTTTTTTTCAGATGCATATAACAGCTCAGCTACCTGAGACAATTTCAGAAGTTAAAGTAAAAAGAATCCTGCTGTCCTTGGACATTAGTCCCCATCTGTTGAAACAGAATTTCACATTGTAAATAAACACTGTGTAAGCACAGTTCTGCATATAAAGAATCGTGTACAGTGCTCAAGATTTTTTCAAGTGGGCCATCTACTGCAGCACATTACCTGTTTATCTCTTCTGCTGCATTTTTCAGGTATGCACCAATTTACACTGAATGCTACATGTCAGGAGAAGAGTTCTGATTTACATAAACCTGCCCAAAATTAGCACAGTATTCCGAACCAGCTCCTCACTGAAATAAGGCCTGACATCAGCTGCCAGCTTTTTATAACTGAACACATGGCTGCCAGTATTTCTGCTTATGAAGAATGCAGTCTGGAGAATATGATCTGGACTGCCACAGTCTAATATCTCAAACATGAGGCAGCTAAATTGGGGGTTTTCAGAAATTTGTCTCTGACACTAGGTTGGTGACTTTGTACTTTACAGGGATTTATTCTTCTGTACTGACTGTACAGGATTAACAAGAGACAAAAAACAGGGCACTAGGAAAAATGGTTTTCTAGATCACTAACCACATTTCCCACATGTGTGTTAAAGTCCCTAACACCCTAAACCAACCCCCCCCCCACCTAGGATTCATATTATAAAAGCATCAAAATGCAAACCAAACCAAGATCCCTAAGGAATTTTCCTGTAAATACTGGGCTAATTTAGCAGCAGCACTAGTACAGTTTCGTTTCACAGCATTAACAAATTTGAAAAAAACTGTCCCCTCTCTTAAAAAGAAATTTATCAGGTGATTCTTTACAGAAATGGAATTATACAAACACATTCTAATACAAAAATATTACACTTAAGCATCCACATGTATGTGCACACACAAGCTACTGCCAGTCTCCAGGAGTTCCACAGATTCAAATACATCAAGTATTTCAGGAATTGAAAGTGGCAATTTTTTGTGCAGGGAATAGAAAGCAGGCTATTACCTCACTAGCAAATATCAGATCTTTTTCGAGATGCCACGAGGCCTAAAGGTACTTGGAGAATAATGGAGTTCTAGGAGATGCTGAACTCCCACAGGCACAGAGAAAAATGGAAAGAAAGAAGTTACTCGTGTGCCTTCAGCAGACTATTTAAAAACAGCAGTGTATTTCTGGAGCATGTTTCAACAAACAGGAAGAAACACGGGGTGGGGGTGGGATGGTAACAAAAGAGGGATCGAGATACAGCAACAGGCAAGCTGCTGCCTCGCATGAAAACCCAGCCAGCACCCAGCACTTCACTGCTGAGTGTGATGAACACGGTAAAACAGAAAATCCTGGAGAGCAGGCATGCCTAGACATCAGATCTGCCCTCTGCAAGGCGGGAGAAAAGTGGTTTGGAGTTTTTGGGGTTTTTTTTTTGGATACAGAAGTTGCTAGAACATCTAAAGTGACCAAAGAAAACTTATCATCCAAGGTCACTTGCAGGAAATGAAGCAGACTTTAGTGGAAACGCAATTGCCTTCACCAGAGAAAATGATTGGAGAGAAACAACCCAGTGCCAAGTTACCCACAGCAGTTGTGTGGCCACGTCATGGGCCCTGTCAAACACTTTTGGTCCTGGTTACCGCTGGACTCACGGAATTACTGACTCCACTTAACTGCTGTTAGGGTAGGTTCAGAACATCTTCATAACAGTACCACAAGGTCTCCATGCTGGAGAAATCAGACTCATTCACAGCATGGAATTATTGTGCTCTGAGGAACTTGAAGCCAGTGATGTCACGAGAACTGAGGGTAGCGGAGGAAGGCAGGGATTTACAAAACACCTTCTTGAATCACAGTCAGTCACACTGCAGAGATCCTGTCTGTTAAAAAGGAAGCTCGACATTTCATTTAAAAGGTCGTGCAATATAGAACTTTAAAGAGGAAGGGCTAGAACTGAAGTCAGTTTTCCAAAGTCAAATGCTTTGGGTTTGGAGCATGAGTCACTTCATGCCACTCATCTCTTAGTTTTAAGCCCTGTCCCCCAAATACTTCAGGGGTGGAAAGAGGAAGTCTGCTGAAGCCCTGTTCTTCTAATGGGAAGTTCCTGTAGCTCTGAGCACAACAGCACATTGGGCTACACTTTCCCCATCTTGTTCAGACACCAGCAGGAGATTCAGGAAGAGAAGATGCACCCCAAAATCTTCAAGCAAATACCAGGTAAGACCACAGGAAGAGGTGGCCATGCCATCAGCCAGTCAAGCACACTGCAAATTTGTGTATCACTATTTAGAACAGAAACTAAAGGTGCAGTCTCAGTGTCTTGAGTTTCACCAGACAGACTCCCAGGAAGCCTTGCAGCAGGGCTCAATTTGATCACACTGTTTAACTGCACCATAAACTGGAGCAGCTCAGACTCAGAGATAACGATTTACTGTCATTTTAACAGCTCTGCTCCTACAGGAAGCAGCAAATGCCAAGATCTTATCAGAGGCTACAGAATTGCTCCTAATCCATCTACTGAGGCACTCACACTAAGGAGAGCAATTCATAAAAATTATAAAAAGACTTATATAAAAAAGTAATCTTAGCTTAGAAAACAGGTTTCCTCTTAAAGCTGGCACTGAAAAAAATTATGACAGATGACACTGCTGGAAAAGGTGGAAGAGTAAAAAAAAGTTACAGTAAAGTCAAGTGGAAGGTGCTCCTTTCCCAAGAGTCACTACGGGCTAATTTCAGAATGCAAATACCCCTACAATTCAATGAGGTTGCAAAGACCTGTAGAGAAGAGCACAAGAAAACCAGCAAGTACCAAGGGATCAACTATAAACACCTACTTTACACAAATGGGAAAAGGTCTTCGGATTCAGTATGGGAGGAAGCAAACTGAGGCCCTGAACTCCCCAACAAAAGAACCTCATGAAGATATAAAGCACACACCTGTTCATGTCACCCACTTTGACAAGGACAATTTAATTTCTTATCCTACATTAAGCTTTACATCAGGATATTTGGGCAAGAACATGAAATGATGATGTAACTCGTAGGAAAGAGGAAGGTCATTAAAAATCAGATAAATGAACAGACAGTTGCATCACACAACACAAATCTTAACAAGCAGCTGCAGAATTTTAGCCAGCTAAGTGAAATAAATGTAGATTTTAACACCCTTTAAAAACATTCTATCTAGTCTCCTAGTTTTGCTTTCAAATAAGATACGGTAGTATTGATTTGCTTATTAACCTCCCTCAAAATAAAGAAACCCGCTGCCTGTTACGTGAAGCTTCTTCCTGAGGTCAAGCAGCACAGAGAGGAAAGGACAGGCTTGTTTAAAGTACAACACCACTATTACACGAGGTTAAAATAAATAAATAAATAAGAAATCACACACTTGCAACATGGTTTTCCTAGAAAGCCCCCTGCTAATTCAGCACTGCCTGGGCACTCTGAACAGTGGCGTAAGAGGGTTTGTGACACCAGTCAGCTGCTGGGAGCACGGAAATAACCCCCCAGGAGAATGTAAACTGGGCACGATTGCCATATTAAATCATATCAACACGTGGCAAAGTGGGCTCATTTTTCCCAGGCCCATGTTTATCACAGCTAGCAGGTATTATGGATTGTCTCTCACCACTGACTAGTTTGAACATGCCTCACTGCAGAGACTTCTGCAAGCAGACCCCGCAGCCCTTTATTGCACCCGCTTTATCGGGGCAGATAACTGAACGCTGGAAACGCTCAGTTAACACCTGCACCCGAGCGGCTGTCAGGGCTTGGCTCTGTACTTCCAGAAGGGAGAAAGCCACAGACCCCTGTCACTTCCAAACTTTGCCTACCAGTGTATTTATTTTGCATCTTCCCAATAGGAGGGCACTGCTGGCACTAAACCACAGCACTACTGCACAGTTCAGCTGCTCAGATTCCTGCATCGCTTCAGTGTCATCTGCAATGGGTAAAAAACTGATTTTTCAGTTCTGGTTCTTCTGAATGTTGCAGCAGAGCCAGGGAAATCAAAGAGCTAAACTTTAGTATCAGGTTACAGAACTACATGAGACTTCTCAAATTTCAGTAAGTTCAAAATATAGTTTGTCCTTGAAATTTATGACCCATAACAGAAGAAGTTCAGAGCTGCTGGCAGGAGCACTCTGCTTCTGCTGTTTTGTAGCCGTGTACTCACTGCCAAAACAGGAAACAACTGAATGGAGTGTCAGTGTAAGAAAACAACTCAAGTTCCCTTCTTCTTCACATCCATCTCTATTTTTCCTCTCAGATACTCAATCTGTTCCAGAAGTGCATCTTGGACATTACTGGAAGGATAGAGACGTTTGAGAATGTGAAATAGCTTTTTCTTGACAGCTGTTGTGCAAAAGCAAAGCTTTGCTATCTGTATCATCAAACAAAGTCAGTGCCAGGAAATAAACCACACTCTCATTAAAGTGTCAAGAGGTTCTAACTCAGTTGCTCTTCTTCTCTAAGAAAAATAACCACCGAGATGAGATCCAGATCTCGATTTGCCCAAACATTAGGGGTCTCTATATAAAGAGTTTTGGTTTAACCTCATCTCAAATAGACTGGTGCATCCCACAGACCAGTTACCCACATAACTCCTAAAGGAATTTAGTCTGCATAGGAAATCCAGACCTTAATTTGTTTGCAGTATGGGTTTTGTGTGAGTTTAAAAATGTATCATTGTTGGCCTGCAGGGTATTCCAGGCTTCTCAGACTGACAACTGTGGTTATAAACAGTCCTGCTTTCCTAGTTACCTAATATTTTCATTCTGACATCTCACAAGCCATCTAAGAGCATTATAGCTTTTACAGAGCTACCACCACCAAAAAAGCATGAACGAAATCCAAGGCTTTGCAGGCTTCAAAGAGGAAAAAAAGACACAAACCTTGCAAATGCTAGAACATAAGGGAGGAATGAGAAGCACTTCTCACACCTTTCCATGTGCAGCATAACTGAGGTATTTTCTAGAATTTAGTCAAGTTGCAAATGGTGTGTTTCAAATTGGAAACAGAAGGACAAGAGATGCCCCCCCCAGTGCAGATAGTTTACAGTTTCTCAAGGAGATCTCTGGCTTTGTGATACAGGAACCATGGAATAATTTACCATGGAACTTTTACCTACACTCACTCAGAGTGCTCTACTCTCTTTCAGAGATACTGTGCTGATAGCCTCAGTTAATGTTAAGAAAGCAAGACTGTACTATCTCCCCCAAATCTTGCATGATCCATTACCACAATTTAATCTTAAGATAAATGAACTAATTTGATTAATAAGTAAATAAGATGATAAAATGTAAGTCTTGCTTCCTCACCAGACAACACATTCAAAATTTTACCAGCTAAAAGCTGAACAGATCTTTACAGATTCTTTTTCCTTTTCTCCCATTTTTGATCCCAGTGCATGCATCTGCTCCAAGACTCTTGGCTCTGAACACATCCTGCTCTTCTATTCACTTGGGCATGCTGGCACACTGCCCACTGAAAGAACACAAATTTGCAGAATATCTGGTGTTACCTACAGCTAAGGGCGAATCTGAAAGGCCACTGCAGAACTAGGTACTGTACCAGCAGAGAAGGACATTATCACCTTCTGCCTGAAGAGATTCCAGGCAGTTGTTTAGTGCTGGATCTACTGTCACAGTTTAAGGCCCTCTACATCAGCTGGGAAGACCATTAACACACTCATCTAATGAACTGTGCCAGCACCACCGAACGGAGCAGGAGCACGAAAGCACAGAACAAGCTCTGTGGGCTCCACAAGTACCATCACAAGTGAGTTTGAAAGCAACCAGCCCTGAGTATTTGAGCTTGACTCTTCCTACTAAGCCTCGATGAAGTTTTTTGAAAAGAGCCTTCACTTCAGATTAAGATGTGCACTTCACATGCGCTGAGCTACAACCGAAACTTGTCTGTGGTGTTTATGTCCTTTCACCTTTTCCTGGAAAGTGTGTTGACTAAAAGCCAAACAAACAGCACAGCACTTTAGCTGCTTAACAGACAAACACCGCAGTCATTTCACTCAGGACAAATATTTTAAAGAAACAAAATAAGATTGCAAATGTTCGATTTATTTTTCACAAAAGAAATGCCAACATTCATGCAGTTGTCTCACTAGCAGTTTAAACTCACACAGTTGCAGAATTACCACAGCATTATTTTTAATCCTTTTGGAGATTACGTGAGTTAAACACATCTAGGTTACTAATTGGTATCTTTAAAATACTGGTCACACTAACAGACAACTAGACAAGTCCAGTATTCCCCACCTACAGTGACATCTGCTCATCTGTGACATGCAGAATTTGCTAAAATACCAGAAATGTGAAAGAAAAAAGGGCAGTTTGCAGTTCCCAAGCGATCTTAATTTTGTCAAGATCATTTCCAACATGAGGTACCATATGTGAGAGAGCTAATTGCCTGGCACACACCATGACTAGAAGGTACAGAGAAAAGCGAATTCAGCCTGAGAACAGCATTTCAGCGAGGCCCTGCTGCAGGGTGGCCAGAGGCAGCTCCACCGTGAGGTGCATTCCCACAACATGGCCCATACAAGCTCCAGCCACTCTCCTGTCGTGTTACGAAATGATCCATGAAAGCGTGAGACGAAGCAGAGCTGCCCACCAAAGGGTGGTTCCCCAGACACTGCAGCTGGTATGATCCGCTATCATGTTCCCTCCCCAGGGACAGCCGGAGGGCAGGGGCTGCCAGCACACAGTCCGAGCCCACTGCTGAACCGGGGGCCTCCTCTGGGAAAGGGGCTGAAGGAAAACGACAAGTGTTTCTAAAGCACTCCAAAACACCAACCACGCATACCTGGGAACACCACCTCACCAACTCATTAGCTTTCCCTTTTGTCCCTAATTGAAACTAATTAGGGAGCAGCCACGAAGCACCAGGAGTTTAGTCAGGAGTAAGGCCGCCAATCCCTCAGGGACAGGTACAGGACCTACAAAATACACAAGACCTGAGCAGCACCTGTAGTGTGGCTAAAACTTCCAGCAACTACAAAGTCATCATCTCTCCCAAATCCATCATTTTGCTTATCCAGTAGAGATAAATTATTTGTCAAGCGTTGGGACATTTTATAGTTCTAATCCTCAAGGCAATCCTAACAAGTCAGAGAAAGAAAAGTTTTTTAAAATGGTCTCCTAGTGGTGAGGTTGGGGTTTTTTTCCGTTTGGTTTTATACCCATACATTTAGCACCAGGGCAATTCCCTGGAAGGCATGTGATTCTCTGAGTAAGATCACAAGGATTTTTAACCCTGAATTTAGCAAACAGGGCGATGTTTCTCACACTTCTCAGCCTGTTCTGCAGCACTGCTTCTGCCATAGAGAGAAGAGGAGGTTCCAAGAGAAGAAAACACACACCTCTCCTGAAGGTGCCACTGACTTCATTAAAGGGGTTACCACTAATGAAGACCAAAGAAGTTCACATTATTATTTCAAAACAGGAAATAATGTGACCTCAGAAATTCTGGTGGGTGCTCAAAACAAAATGACAAACTAGGTGGAATGAGAGATGTCTACACAGAGACAGTGTGAGAGCAAAAAACGTCACCAATATCAGAGAGGCCTTACAGAACCACATGTCCCTGAAAACAGAAAATCTGAGTTGTCAAAGGGCTCCAGACTTCCCATATTTACTTATCAAGCTCCTTACAAATTCAACAACTTGAGCTGGCACCTCACAACACCTCCCAAAACCACAGGCAATGCAGTGAGTAATAGGGGAAGCAGGAGACTTCGTACACTCCAAGACTTATCATCAATTCCTTTTTGTTATGCTGTTAACACGACATCAGCGCTTGCTGCAAAGGGAAAAGAGGGGCTGGTTGTGAGAACGTACACACACATAATCCTTTGCTCATCAGAGACTTAAGAGCTACAAAAATATACTTCTAGGGTTTACAAAACGAAATACCATACATTTTTTCACATCACTTTTATTGTCCTTTGAATACCCTAATGTCAAGTTTGTTGTCATTACATTCCAAAATAAACATCTCTGTCTTCTTGGACTGCTAAAACATTAAAGGGTTTCAATGAGAACAAGACCTTATTCTAGAGCAGGGATTTTGATCTACTCTGTCTTCCAGTCACTTGTGTCCTCCCTGAGGAGTGGTGCCAACGCCCCAAGGAAGTCCCCAGTAAGGACAGGCAGAAGACACCTCTTGGTTGCTGTAAGGGATGCTACTTGTGTTCTCCAAGTGGATTAGTTCCCAGTTGGGATGCTCCAACTCCTTAGTTTCTAACTTAGGAGTCAGTGTTTCTCACCACCATGTCAGCTTTAGATGAGCTCCTCTACCCCATCATGAGCACTATGGAGAGCAGAACGGGTCCTGGAAGGAAGCACCGTTCAGAGCCATGGGGGCCAGGCCTGGGAATCATGCATTCCTCCTGCACTTTTGGTGAGAAACTCCTAAATACAAAAGCACTTCTAGATTAATTCTCAATGGCGTATTTTCCATGACGACACAATGCCCGAAACAAAAGGATTCTTACCCAGGAATCAGAACTTCTGGAGTTTGCCTCGTTTTTATTTTCTTGATTTGAGTTGGTTTGAAAGTCTCTTACTATCTTGAAAACAAGATTTTGTGAAAACAGAATAAACTTGCAAGCCTCATTTTCTACCCCCAACACTGACTAAAACTAAACTCAGATCTTATCTAATATAATTTACAGGATAGAGTAAGCAAGCTATTGGTGTTCACAGAAGCAAATACGAATTACAGTGGTTTTTCTTTAATACTTATCTGGAGTTAAAAGAGTTATATATGCATTTAGAAAGTACAGCCAGTTAAAGCAGTTTTAGACACCAGCTTGCCATATGTTATGTTAAAATTAGGCTGATTTTTTTTTAAAAAAGCAACAAATTTATCCATGAAGTAGATCTATTCAGTACACACAGATTTTGAGGAATGCTTTTTCTCATCCAGTAATCTTTGCAGAAAGTTCCAAACAAAGCTTAGCAGAAAAAAGAAACTAGTTGAGAATGTGATTTTGAAGCTATCTTCACCGTATCTCACAGCACTGCAAACACTGTTCCATTCAAAAAGTAATGGACTGGTTGCACTAAAAATGCTTATTGTCAGGGTGATAAATACACAACAATGTAATTTTTAGAAGTAATAACATGGGTACTATTGAAAACTAGAGACCTTGTAAGCTGACTAAAAATAGTAATTTGAATTCCTAGCTTAGTCAGCTTGGCCAGAAACAGCTGTGCTCACTGTAACCTCTAATTAGTTTGCATATTATAAGAGCCCCAAAGATTTTTCCCCTCTCCAAAACCTACTAAATTAGCCTTCACAGCACAATGCTGTTACCACACCAAATGCAACAGAATATTCAGACTTTAGAGATTTCCCACTATTCTTTCTGAAATGTTTCATTTACAAAGGCAAGTACTGTCATTTGATAATGTAAAGGCCATCTCCCACCTATCTGGAGCATTCAGAAGAGCCTGCCTTGAAAGGTAAGGACAAGGTCCAGTTCCCAGCTGTTTAAGATGAGAAAGAAAGGTCTCGGTTCTAACACAAATAAACTGTTCATTACTTTGAAACACTGAGCAACCACAGTCAGAATTTAAAGCACATTCCTCTTCCCTCATGGCTATGGGGTGTCCTTCTGCATAAATTATTTCATTCACACTGAGTACTCCAATGTCAATCTAAAAGCTAACTTGAACCTTCCAATGTATATGTACATGTCAATGAAATAGTCACACCATGAATACAAAGGGGCACATGTTCAGACCATGTCAGTGTTACTTTTCTATTTAGAATACTATAGGACAAGTAACAGCCGTATTTCCAACTTTCTACTAATTCCATCAAAATTCTCCAAGTTATAAGGTTGTATGTAGAGGAAGTACTAAAACACATGAGAAAGGAAGTGGAGGAATTGTTATATAGGAAATTGTGAACTCTGCTGTAACTATTAAAAAAAATCATCATCTACATCTTATTCAGTGGCAAACTTAATTTCCTTGAAGATGTTTGTACCGTGTGCTGCTTTACTGGCTTTCTTGAGATGCAGTTTTTCAGTCAGATGTATGAGGGGAAAACTGAATTTATTTAGTATCAAGGAACCCCATGCATTCAAAATGATGAACCATATGTCACACAGGTACCAGCTCCATAACGTAAGAGGGTCTCCCTCCTGCGTTCTGTTTCTTCCCTACAATTGAGGGTATAAGACCAAATTCCAGCAAGTTCTAATCTATGGCAAAAGAATGTTTCACCATGCTGGCCATTAGTAAGTAGACATGCAATGGAACCACAGATTCATTCTGCCAAAGCATGCTCATTACGCTATTACTAAAAGCTTTTTATCATTTCTAACCTAACAAGATTCCAAGAGTTTAAAGAGAATGTACAATTAACAGGATTGCACAATGCAGGTTCATGCCTCTGCATGCAGGGAAAGGTCAAACTCAAGCTTTGCTCCTACAACAGAACCAGCAACCAGTCCTGCTTTCAGTAGCTTTGTTTCTCAGCATACTGCCCAAATCCCTCTTTGGGAACTTGAAGTAGCTGTAACTGCTTAACTACCATTCCCAGAAAGAAGTTTTAAGTATCTTTTCGTAAGAAAGACTTTGGACTGAAATTGAAGAAACTTGCTGGATTACGAATTTGCATGAACAGCTTGTTTCAGTTGGGATCTGTTTAATGCAGTTGCTGTTATAATCACAGATGCCCACTTCACTGTACTTAGAATATTCAAATTTGGAAAGGAAAACTGTAGTGATGATTAAAAGCATACTGAATTCACTGAATGGTGCAACCTACAGGTTGCCAAGCTACTGCAATGCACACAAAAACCTGCTGAGAACAAACAGTACTGCTGAAAACAGATGTTAGATAAAGCAGAATTAGGATACTCCTGGTTTTTCACATGACTGTCTAATTTGTGTTTAGGAAAGCAATCTAACTAAGCCAGGTTAATATTAAACCTTACAGCATTCTGAACCTGAGCTGCTCAGCTCCCAGTTCACGGCCCAAACACAGTTTTGGGGTAAGTCAAACACTGCTGCCGTTTCCCCAGCCCACACGTGCTCCCCGCCTGTGTGAGTGGCGTGTCCTGCAAGGGCTGCACGGGCACGCTGGCACTGATGGGGACAGGACAGACTGTCCAGCCTCCACATGGCTCTGGGGCAGGATGCTGGGACACCTCTGCTCTGCACCAAAGTTTAACAGAAGAAGTTGCACATAAAAGCACAATGTTTCTGCAACTACTTCCAGGGTAGTAAACTGCTCTAAGGGTAAAAGAGAGATATGCTTTTTGGAAAGAGAAACTTAACCCTTAAATACTTACAGCAGAGATGCAGATGTGTAAGAAAATCCACCTATGGCCAGCAAGCCTGGGAACTAGTATAAAGACAGCCCCTCCCTTTACCCCAGACCAGCCAAACCTCACATGCTATAATGTATTTGGTATTTTTAGCTCTCCAAGTTGAAGAGCAATGCTTCAAGACATTGACAGAACCAATCCTGTGTTATTAGAGGATGTTTTAACTGTCACTACAAGGACAGAGAGCTTTCACATCCAGCTGTAGAGGACATCTTCTCATCTGAAAGCAACTGAGAGTTTATAAAAACAAGTATCAGTGTTAAACAGGGACATCACATAATCAAGGGAAGTGTTCACAGACATCCTAATGCAGGACAGATCAGCACTCTGCACTCCAGCACATGAAAAAGACTGCAAAACTTGACAAGCCAGGCCTTCAAAGGACTGGTGAACGCTCCCCATGCTAATGAAACAGACTGCAGAGTGAGAGTCAGCTGCGTGGATCAGATGAGATAAACAGTATTGCCACTTCAAAAATCTACTCATCCTGCTAGCTTAAAATAATTAATTCTCAGAACTAAACCAACTAATTTAGCAAAGCCAAGCAACCCTAACAACTTCTACCTCTTGTAGTGTCAGTATCCTCTCTGGAAACACATGACTCCTATTACTTCCAGCACTCCTTGCCAGCCCAGACAGTGCTGCACTGAACCCACCACACCCCAGGCTCCACCAGACTCTTGCTCATCATGTTCCATTTCCTGCCAGCCGAAGCCAGTTATCAGTTGTGACTAAACATGCTTTATCACTTGATGTCTACCTCAAATACTCATTTGCAGCTGTAGAACAGATCTGGAACACTTACAGAACACAGAATACTAAAAAATGCAGTAAGTACCTTTAAATAAACCCTTCACACCTATCACATCCCTTTCCATTCCCCATCCCCCAAAAGACAGCTACACCAAAGGCTTCTGAGCACTGATCGACAAATAAAGGTTATCAGCTATAAAAATCACACAAGTGCCTCCTCTAACATCAGTACTGCTGAGGGCAAAGCATTTTTAGATTATTCTTCTGTAAGTATTTCAAGACACAATTTTGCCTGTAGAGGTAGAGTTTTGTATGCAGAACACATTGTTAGCAAAGACTTTGGTACAAGAAAACCAAAAAGATGTAGATGTTATTACGTGAAAGCAATAAATGTTTGAGGGCCTGCTCCTAACTGGGTAGCAATATTAACTTATTCAGCTACTCTTAAAAGACAACAAGCATGTAACAGTTTTACCACCCCAAATTTCATGTGGTAGAGAACTCAGCAGGCAGAGCAGCACACAAGGAATTTCCTGCTGTCAGCCAGTCAGTCACAGAGGAGTATCCTGTACACTGGATTGTGTGGGTGACCAAGCAAAGCCTTGTCTGACAGGCTTGGCTCCCAGTGGAGGCTCCTGATGGTCAGCTTTACACAAATTATAAACATGAAATCAATGACAAATAAGACGTAAGTCAGTAGTTTCCATGAAACCTTTCTGCTCTGTCTGCTTCCTGACAGGCTCTAAAAAGGCTGGTAAGATTAAACCTCTCCACTAATGCTCTCATGTGGGCTAATAAATCCAGGAACTTAGCAGCTGTAAAGATTACACATATTTTCAACCTCCTGTTCCAACCTTTTGCCTCTACTGAACACCAGACAAGTCCGATGGACGCAGGACAAAGAAGCTCCAGAAGTGGGGGCCCCCTTGAAAACAGCCCTGTTCCTGAGCCCTTCTCCAGAGAAGGGCTGAGCACCGTGGGCTGTGTGCTCCAGCTGATCAGACCTTCCCTCTCCCCAGGCCAACACTGCCCAAAGTCACCACCTGCTCTGCCCTGCTGCTGCCAACAAAGCCAGGCCGCCACACGCTCTCCTGGGTTATCTCTTAGGAGGTGTGTCAGTTATCAGGGATTGTGGGAGAACAGAAGGCAACTGCTATCCACGGGGAAACCATTAATGAGCCAGCAGGTAATGCTACTGGTGGCAAACACCACGGCCCCAGCGCTCACACCAACCCCCAACCCTGCGTCTTTTGTGCTCTACCAACTCCACCCCAGCTCGCGAGGGAACGTGCAGCGATCAAAGGAAGGGGTTTGCTGGTTCCCAACACACACTGTCCTTCACACGTGTCCTACAGGAGCTTTGAAACAGCACGAGGGCACATCTGCTCTGGTCATGAAACACTTGAGGCCAATTCCGAGGTTTCAACACTGGGAATGAAAACGAAGTACAGGCTGAAACACAATCCTTGTTCATGACATCCCACAGACATCGAGAAGTTCTAGGTAGCAACTGTGATTTACTGTGAAAATTCTCCATTGGCAGAAGTCTAAGAAAGAAGTGACAGTGTTGACTTTCAATTTAATTAAACACTTAAGGAAGAAAACAAAAACATTTTCCAGAGTTGGGTAGCTGTCCATTCCCCCTCCTTTACTGGGTAAAATTCCCCATTTCTCTTGTACTTCTGGAATTATTTGGAAATTTTGTCAGATGTGTCAATATGTATTTCAGCTGTTTAATAACCTATGTAGTATTTTTCCAGTTCTTGCTCCAGTGACCCACCCTTTCCTTCATTCCAAAAGAAGTTCCTCTTACTAAAACGTCTTGCTCGCGTCAGAGTTGTGTTTTTCCTGTAGCCCCCATCTTTAGTCACTGATGGCTGTGCAAATGTTAAGAAAGGAGACACAACTCCACACAAGGATGGCAGAGGTTTAGTTCTACTTCAAGCAGCTGCAATGACTATACAGAAGACAGTGGAAAAAACAGGCCCCACACAGTAAAATGGAATCGAGATCTTCTGAACCAGCATGGGTTATTTTTCCTGTCAGAAAAAGGAAGTATACTCTTCCTTAGTCAAAGATGCATTTTTAAAATAGATTTCACATTTTGCTTCCTGCCATCACATTAAAAGGTCATGCTGTTTATGTTACTGTAACCTGTTACTGTGGGAGCAGGAATGGTATAAACAAGCAATTCTCACTGAACTGTGCACAAGGGAAGAAGGTTATGAGAATATTCCTCTTTATGTGCAGAACTCTTGTTCCATATAAAGAATCTGAGAAACAGAGTGTCTTTTGTAGGATGGCTCTCAGCATCAAGTACTTGACAGAAGCAGCATAAAATTCTGGGAACTTCAGATACAAGAAAAAGCACCTGACAGATCACAAATATAATAGTGACTGTAAGATCAGAATAGTACTATGTAGTAGCATTTTGAACTAGCAATTATTTTAGCACATGAAATACAGAGAGCTTTTGGCCCAGAGGGGATGGTTTCCTCTGCCTGCAGTGAGGTCTGCCCAGCTCCACACTCACCCCTGTACTCCACGGAGGTCTTTCTGTAATTGCATAGATTGGCAGAATGCATAACCTGCTGTACTGTTGCTTTATTTTCTATTCCTACTGATGTAGAAACTGTTTTAACCTTCTAAGGAGAAGAAAAAGACTGCACCGAACAATGCAAATCTGATTAAATGATCTCTTCATCATTAGTGAAACAGGTAAATGTTCACCACTGATCTCTTCAGCCTCAGTGCTGAAGAGCTGAGACAACTGTGGAGCTCCTTAAAGGCCTGGATCCTAACAGGAGGAAACAAGATACTCCATATACCAATCAAGTTTTAGTTCCTAACAATGGAAACAGGCCTTTAACCAGTACCCTATTCGGGCAGATCACACATGGCATTAATGTTGGATACAGCTGAAAGGGTTTTTTTATTTCTTCCGTGAAAGATATGCCCAACTAGGAGGTGGAACTGTCCAAATCTTTTTTCATTCCAGAGGTTAACAAATCAGCAGTTAAATAAGGTACATGTTCAGCATCGGTGGCACCAAAAAAATTCTGCCTAAAAGGATAACGTGACTTATCACACGAGCAAGGACAGGTAGGAGACAGGAGGTGAGTATCCTCTAAAAACAAAAATCACTGGAAAAAAATATACAGCATAAAAACAATTATATCTGACTTGGTGTTGATGATGTTTTGAGCTGAAAAATATAAAGACTCTAACTGCAACAGTTAACCACAGATCTCCGAAGTAAGCTGGATTCATGTTGCTTTCACAAGCAGTAGCCCTTTACCAGTTTGTAATTCCACTATATACAAATGCAAATCCCAGTAATTTATTGAAACAAGGTGTTTATTAGTCAGTATTCTAGGATAAAGTATTTTCCAAGATGAAAGCACATGGAAAGTGTACAGAATTAAAAATAAGAAAAAATAGAATTAAAAACACTTCTAAAAGTTTCATATTATGCTAGCTCATTTTCCTTCCCAACAAGGATGGAATCTTTTCACTGCTGTTCTATAAACCTGCTTTCTTAAATGCCGAAAATACAACCCAGTTTGAAAGTAGATCAGCTATCACTATTAGCATAATCACATGAATTTCCAAGAATCATTTTTACCAGTTTTTCTTGGTATAATATGACAGGCAAGCTGTTGAATCTTAGCTGTATTCTGCGTGGGTGAGAAAAAAAGCACATCTGAATTCACAGGCTTTGGTAGAAAATGAATTGGCATTTGTACTACATGATCTACAAAGTGAACACACAAAGGCATTTGGATGGTCTATCAAAGTGCCTCTCCCAGTCAAACCAGCAAGGGCATGTCTCCTGGCACCAGAAAGAAAAAAAACCACCTCTTCTGCAAATCAACATGAAACAAGTTGACCAATGACTAAAAAAAACTCCACAAAACCTCAATGGTAAGCACTGCAAACATCCAAGCTCAGAGAACAGATCAAGTCTGCTCATTATGAACACTGCAGAGAAGCAGTCGCTTAGTAAGGAATCACTGAGTATCCTCAGGTGTTGAATGAGGCTAAATTCACAATTCAAACAGATACACAAGTCATGCAAGTGACACTGATCTAAAACCTGGTAATTCTCATGTTTACAAGAAAGTAGCAGTGATATTTCAGTGCAAGCCACATCTTACAAAGTCTCGGCTAAAGAGAACCCTTGGAGAAAGTCCATTCGCAAAGCAAGTATTATAGGAAAACATTTAATTTTAATGTTTAGTTAACTATAGGATGAACTGTTATTTCAAACCTACCCAGCATATTTAGAAAGTTATTTTAGTTTGAAAAATATTTGGTCTACCACTACCACATTTTATTCTCTGCTTACAAGGGCTATTTCAATTTGAATTTACCATCATTTGGCATGTGGCCAACACTGCTTTCTCCTTAACAGTCTCCTTCTATACATCTGTGCTTCCAGCACACAGAGGAGACATCAGTACCATGTGGAAGAACACACTGACACCATAAAACCCTTCCAAAAATGCTCAGAAGCAGGTGAGTACTGCGTGCAGACCATATGATTTCTAAATTTTCAGCAAATGATAACCATAACACGCTCCATTTTTCCATGCTCTACTTCCAGCAAGGCTATCACAGAAGCTCTGGGTTCAAGTATTCAGATTTTAAACTCTGTAGAACAAGCAAGAGTAAGTGGCTCAGCAGCTCTAGATAATGGTACTCACCCAATCTCAAACCTGCCAGCAGTAGACACAACCGGTGCTGGTCTGAAAAAGCCAGCAGTAAAACCTAACCCGTGCAGCAGAGTGCCCTGAGCCAGTCCCAGTACACAAAAGGTACCATCACCTGCAGCTGAACAGCAGCTCTGATTTTCAGGCAGGACCCTGACTCTGAGCCACAGACACACTTTGCTTCTCCATCCCTAACCCTGCACATGTGTAGCAAGACTCAGTGACTGTACAGCACTGGAAAACATGGAATATCTTTAGCTTATTGAAGGAACAGAGAGACTCCCTGCAACTCTGAGTTCTAAACCAGCTTTTCACAACCAGAGCCAATTACGCTAAGCCTCGAATGAATCAACAGAGCACAAATTAAGCAGTGGCAAGGCACTGCATGCAGAGACCTGCAGCTAGAACTGGCAGAATAAAGCACAAAGATGCATTTATAATAAGTCATGTTCATGCCACAATTTATCTCCTGCTTGGCACCAGGGCAAAGGAGTAACCCACATGCTTTCAGACTGCAGCCTGCACTCTTGCTGCAGCTTAAAAACCAAAAACACTTGTAGAGCTTCCTGTCCATCGACTTTAAATACACAACACAACCACACTATTACAAGTCTTCAGGGTCAACCATTTCACAGTTTACTTTCAGCATCAAAATCCATCTACACATTCTACAAATATTTTTCCAGAGACAGTGAATACCTAAGAAACTTCCCATGCCTTTTCCTTCTTGACAGAAGGATATCCAAAATGTCCACGATACCTTTCTATCTTCCTCCCATAATCTGAATGAAGTTCATTAACTTTCATAATTTTTAGTATTTTATTTTAGCTTAGAGAGGTTTGAAAAAACTAACATTCACATTAATATTTGGTTAAAAGACCCTCAAAAATTATAAAGAAACTGAGAACAGTTATGTATCTCTTAAAGGCCTCAAACCCAACTCCAACTATGCTTGAGCTTTCCAGAGCATAGTTAGTTCTGTTTTCAGGATACTCACTTCCAAACATGCTTGAAAATCTAAACTATATCCAGTTCTTTCTTATTACATATTCTACTAACTACCAAAACCAGAAAAGACTGCACGTTTTAGTTTCATTTTGCTACGTTCACATGGAAAACTCCGCATGAGCTGTCCCCATATGTCAGCTCTGCCTCCATCCATAGTGAATGGAATCCCCAGTTAAACGGTACAGCAGCAAATAATTCAGAGGTATTTTTACTGCTCCTGATAAGCACATCAAAGTTAATGTCATTGGCCAACATACTAAAGTCAACATATCTAGTTTATATAAACACAAGAAGCAACTCTACCTGTATTTGAGGGTTGTGTTTTTAAGATAGTATCTCATTCTATCACCCTGTGGAAGAAGTTAGAAACTAAAATATCTCCTAAAGTTCTGGAAGACTTCTGCATGTAAAGTTACGATGAAAATCTGATATTGCACTCACTGTGAGCAAATGACAATGCAGCGTTGCTTTGATATTCTGGACAAATATCTACTTTTCTTCCCTGCTCTAAAAGCCTAAACTGCGCTTTCCTTAGCTTTGGGGTATGGGTTTTTTGTTGTGACACCTCCAGAGTGAATGCTTTCCATTCCAATAGATACTTCTAATGATATTTATGCAGGGTGCATATAATTCACTTACCCTTAAGCATTTGTTTTCTGTTGCACACGTTTACCACAGTTAGCACATGGTAAAGCTTACATTCCTTTAAGTTATTGTTTTATTGAAGAGGATTTTAATTTGAACGTGCCTTTCTTATGCTTATGTTTCTCTAAAATACAAACAACAGCCAGAACCTGAGCGGTTCTTTTTCTCACTTGGGTCCCTGAACAACCTCCACAGCATCTCATGGCTCATAGTTCTTGTAGCAAGTAAATCTAGAGGAAAGTAAGGGATAGAAATAGGTATTAAAAACCAAACAAACATTCAAAAAAAACCCCAAACTAACAAAACATGAAGAACTTCATCACTGCTCACCCTCTTCTGACCAGGTGCCCAAGACATGATTGTCATAAAATCACCTAAACAAGGTATCAATTTGGAATGTTTCTGTCCCCATCCTGTGATTACTTATGCTGAAAAAAAGAAGGTAATCTAAATTCTGTTCTTTCACAACTGTACTATCATAGCTGAACACAGCTTCCGCTCGTCCAAAAAAAAAGAAGCATGGACAATTTTAACCCTTCCAAGTCATGTGGCACCCAGACAAGTCTGCCTGTAGCCACACCTCCCTGTCTATTGCTAATTTCTCCTGGAGATGCTGTGCAGTGCTGGATCTCCAGACAGCAGACCGAGACAAGGAACAAGAGGAAGTGGCTGCTAGCAAGCTGCAGTATGCTTCACCTGGAATGCCAGGGAACATTTCTGGATTTCAGCAGTTAGAATCGTAACACTTAGGTACCAGAAGCCTGTGGTACAATTACCTTGGGGGAAGATGTTTCTCTGCACCAATCACATACATTATTATACTTACTGCATTCTTCAAGCAAAAACCAGCATTGTAGGAAAACTGCTTTGTTAATGTCACAGCTCAGACACCAAAAGCACAGGTTATAGAGAGTACATTGTTCTTCCAGAGGTATATGACCTGCCAAGATGCCATTTTCAACAGCTTATTTAAAAGCAGGATCCAGCTGAGAAACTGAATTTCATGACATAGATGCACATATTAACTAATCAATCAGAGAAAAAAAACAAGTAAAAAACCCACCCCCTGTGCTTGTCAATAGTTGGATGCAAATCAAAGAATCACTTTAGTCCTTTTTTTTAACTGAATTTTAGTCCTCAATCAAAGCTCATGCTGTGCCACAGTTTGAGCAGGCTACTGAGTCATATCATTCAAAGAGAGCAGGACAAAAATATCACTGATTGCTGATCCCTCATTGAAAATGGGCCATTCCCTCATTCTACTTAGATATTTCAGTTCTGTAATTAAATTGTACCTGTAGAAATGTACCACTTCAATTACAAAGCTCTATTACTCAAAATCATTTCCTGAGCACTAAGCCTGCAACATACCAAATCATCCAGAACAGTTCAGCAAAAACATAACGTCATATATCCACATGACTTTCAACTGATACAGTCAGCAAGCACTGATACTCTGCAGGGAAGGGAAACGAAGGAAATGGACCTTCTGAGAAGCATGCTCAACGTTTCATGCTTATTCTCTAAATGCCAGACAACTGAAGATGTTCACCCTGCAAGGTATTACTGTTAAAACTCGCCTGCTGCAATTCTGAAACTGGAGTCCATTTATTTCACTTCTATACAACTTCACTCCTTCTCTCAATGGTCTATCGCCAGAGAAATTCATGCTGAAAGGAAGCAAAGCTCAACGTCTATGTTGCAAACGTGAACTTCAAGTCATTCATTTATGCAATATACCAGCTTAAACATTCAAATGGATGTTACAGCAATGCTGCCTCATCTGACTGAACACATCCGCCCAGCCATTCATGTATTTCAGCTTCTCTTAAACTTAATTTCAGATAAAGGTGTGAAGAACTTTTAAAGATAAAAGCACTTATTTCTGTGGCTTGTATGTGAAGCTGGATCCAGAAGGCAAATACTATTGCAAGCATTCACGTTTGTCACACAGTTGTTTTAAATATCACAAAAAAATCTAAATGCAGTAAACGACACAATAAAAACCCAGTACCAGCTAGCTGCAGAAGTATTACTAACACGCTGTTTCAGGCTCTGTTCTACGGTTAAGGTGACTGAAAAGCTAAATGCACTTGATGCCCTCTTCGCTGCTTTTCTGGTCTAACCCAAAGACAAATCCGATGGATTCGCTGCCCCGCGGTTCGGGAGGGGCAGTTCTAACAGCTCCTGAGGACTGATGTCCCCGCTGGGCTCCGGCGGCCCGGGGAGAGCCCGGGAGCGCGGCTGAGGATGTGATCGCGGCAGCTCCTCCCAGGCGGGCAGCACCGAGCGGGGCTGCCCCGCGCC